>SZWC01007584.1:99013-118120 GCA_023375785.1 Penium margaritaceum | reverse complement strand
GGGGGGGGGGGTCGCATCCTATGGAATGTTCCCTTCCTGGACTGATCCTCAACATGGGTAGTATGATCTGCCTGAACGCAAACTCCATCGTGACAGACAACTGAACTCGTTCTTCCGCAACAGAGTCCTCTGTCAAGGATCAAGGACGGTGGTGAACATCGCTCCTCGGTATACAGCCAACACCGCGGAGTTTCTGCGCTGGTGCTCAATTTTGGCCAGATTTTTAGCGGGATTACGATAGAGCCTGATGGGAGATGGAGGGAGATCGCCAGTGACATTGCAATTGCAAATTATTCTTTTCCTCACTCGGCATATCCACACTGCCAGCCGGTTGTCACTCAACCAGAGTGTGGTGCGGACAGGAAGTCCTTGCCACTTTGGACAATGAGCGTCTTGAGAGTTCTTGACCTAGTAGGGGACTACCAAAGGTTTTACAACCAATGGGGTGCGAATGCTACTTATTTCTGTTCTGATGTGTGGTCTGCTAGCAATATGCATCCAAGGTCAGCACATCAGGAGGAGGTGGAGTGGCGACCAAAGCGCAGAAGAGTAAATTGTAGGGAGGAGGATAGTGCAGGGCTGGAAATGGCAAGCTTTCACCTATTGAGGGGGTGAGAGAACCTTTGTAGCAATGTCCTGTGTGAGAGATCACATTGTGGTGAACTCAACAGAGCAAAGGACGCTCGGATTGGTAAAGAGACGAAAAATGATATGCATCCAGAAGTAGAATGTAAGGATGAACAAAACAAGTGTGAGGATATAGTCTCACACATGCATATGTCAAAACGCACAAGTGCAAGGGCGGGAGTGCCATACACCCATCGGCACAAATATTGTACTATCACATAAATTCGCAAGGAGCATAATTCAAACTGTTTTCGGACCCGGTAACTTAAACCTTATGTCTTGAACGGATGGAAATTAGGTTCCTTTTGTATTTGGAAAAAAATTGAAAAAAAAAGGGATGAAATAGCTCAGATACCCGCAAAACGCAGTGTGACTCTCATTCGCCCATCGTTCGGAATAAAAGTACCGATCCGCGCGTGGTTCGGAAGAAAAGCAACCATCCGCCCGCCATGCGTTACAAAAGGAACCATCCGCCCATCCGCACCAAAATAAACCAACCGCCCACCCCTTTCTTCATGCTGGATCACAGCATGAGTTTTGCACCTGACATGCAAAAAAGTGCAATGGTGCATCCGTCTGAGACATGGTGAATGCAATGGTGCATCCGTCTGAGACATGGTGAATGATGTCATGCATCGATGCTACATGGTATGTGGCGGGAACATGACATTTTTCTTTTCATTTCTGGGTTCCTAAGGTCTTTTCTGTATAATGTTGGCATATGCATTATTTTATGTACCGCATTGTCATGCGTTTTTTCCTGTGCGACATTGTCATGTGCGTTACTTTTTGTGCGGCATGGTTGTATGCGTTATTTTGTGTACGACATTGGCTGTTACGTGTCGAGTCTCCAGCTCCTACGCTCAAGTCGTCGTCGGAGTTCGCAGAATGGCGTTCTCAGTCCGCGTCAGGGGTTTACCCCCTTTGCAGGACTAAGGGGCAATCGTCATCAACGACCCAGAGCGGGGAGACTCGAATGCTTCGAGTCTCTAAAGGCCCATTTCCGTTTTTAACCCTACCCCTGGTTTTGGGACCCAAACCAGGGGGTTTTTACCTCGAACTCGTGTGTTCGCACGAGTTATTTCGTTATTTTGTGTCGACGTTCGTCGCAAACGAACTTCGATTGACGTTTTGACGTTCTGGCGCGAAATCATCGCGTGCGAAGCACGCGATTTCGCGCCAGTTTCTCTCGGCTCTCGTCCCTCGTCCCCCTCCCTCGTCCTCGCTCGCTCGCTTGCGAGGAGGGCGAGTGGGGGCGAGGGCACAAGGCCACGAGGTCTCGCCCTCGAAGCCCTCGTGGCCCATCAGCCGCCGATCAGGCTGAGGCCGCAATTGGCAACTGGCGGCTGGCCGGCTGGTGGATGGCCGGTCGCTTGGCCGGGCGCCGGCCGTCCAGCCGGCCGGCAGCAAGCTGGC
Organism: Penium margaritaceum; assembly: GCA_023375785.1. Taxonomy (NCBI): domain Eukaryota; kingdom Viridiplantae; phylum Streptophyta; class Zygnematophyceae; order Desmidiales; family Peniaceae; genus Penium; species Penium margaritaceum. The sequence goes on along the minus strand of SZWC01007584.1, from coordinate 116,077 downwards.
CGGCGGCCAGCGAAATGCTCGCCGCCGGCCAGCCCTCGCTGACGCAAGGGGTGATACGCAACCACCCCTCGCTTCAGCGAGGAGGGAGGGCCGAACTGGCCCTCCCGCTACATTCCTCCCCACTTATTATGAACCGTCTCGGTTCATCAACAATAAGCAAGATTGCCAACTAGTGAGTCGCCAAAATTGTGAAAGAAAATTCATGATTTCAATCACCAGCTAAAGATGAACACGTGCATGGTTCTTTGACCTAAGCTGCAGCTTGTAGGTCAGCACGGTTAGCGGCCTCCCCCCTTTAGGCTGGAGCATCCGCCCGACAACCATGTTGGGCGTCCTCAATTTCCTATGGTCGCTTTCCATGAATGCTGCCGTGTGGGAATGTTGTTCACTTTTTCTGCGTTCAGGTGGTACCTCATGTCACGCGTCGATCCGTGTGAGCTGCAAGCTCGCTCCAATACTCGTTGACCACCGCTGTGGGCAACCGAGATTCGGGCTTCCATGAATTATGTTCAGGTCCACAACCGGCCCAATGAACGAGGTACTCCTTAATAACGCGCAACCGAAGAGTACGCTCTCGGTACTGGAGTAGGCGAAAGACCTCGTATTGGCCGTCGGCAGCAAGGATTGCTGGCGATGGCTGAACGATTCCGTCTGCGGTGTATGGAGCCAGCAGGCTCACATGAAACACGTCATGTATCTTTATACTCGGCGGAAGTAGCAATCGGTATGCCATTGGCCCGATGCTTGCCACAATGGGAAACGACCCGATCCACTTCGGTAGAAGTTTTCTTGCCCCTGGCGACTTCAGCCGAAGGTTTTAAGTGCTAAGCAACACTTTGTCGCCGATGTCAAACGAGACTTCCCGGCGACCTTTGTCGGCATATGCCTTTTGTCGCTGCCAAGCAGCTTGAAGGTGACCCTTCGCCTCCTATAACAAAGAGTCGATGCGCTCGGCAAAGGCTTGAGCGGAAGGAACCTGCCCTGCTGTACTCCCACTCTTCACCAATGAAGAGGGTACCACTGGATGCCGACCACTGTTCAACACGAACGGTTTGAACTATGTGGACTCGTTCACCGAGTTGTTCACCGCAAACTCTGGCGGTGCTAGGAATTCCTCTTAATCATGCATGGCAGGGTCCATGTACACGCCGAGCATCTGCTCCAGAGTGCGATTCATGCGCTCTGCTTGTCCGTCGGTTTGAGGGTGAAATGCTGTACACATTTGGGACTCACTGCCGAAGTACTCGTGCATCTTATGCCAGAACTTACTTGCAAATTTTAGATCTCGATTGGAGATAATGCGCATCAGCAAGCCGTGGTACTTTACGACACCCTCAAAGAAGAGATGAGCGGTCTGCTCTGCATTCACGTCAGTGGTTGCAGGAATGGCGTATGTCGTCTTCGTCAAAAGATCCACTACGACTAGTATTGCGTCATGGCCACGGGCCGTGTCTGGAAGACCAGTAATGAAGTCCATGTTGACGCACTCCCATGGAGTATGAGGAATGGGAAGCTGTTGGAGGAGTCCAACAGGCTTCTTGTTACTAGCCTTACTCGGAAGACATGGGTCACATACCATGCAATACTTACGGACATTGACACTCCATCCTGGCCACCAACAGTGGTCCGAGAGTGCCTTTCCGGTCTTTCGGGGTCCCATATGACCTGCGACCGGCGGGTTGTGGAACTGGGAGATAATCTTTGCTCGAAGGTCTCCCGAGTTTGGCACAACTTGTTCTCCGTGCCAGAAGATTCCTCCGGCCTCTACCAAGCCGAACTTGTCCACATTTCGAGAGCCTTTAAACCAAGAATCCACACAGTATCTCATCCGGATCCTGTTCACAAAACCATTGTTATGGATAATCTCTCGTGGTGGTTGCCGCAGAGGTGCAGGGGGATCTGGTGATTATACTGTTGCTGTTGCAAAGGCCATGAAACACCCACCGACCTCGGTGCTTGCTTTAACTTCCACAGGCTGTCGGCTTAATGGATCGGCCACGTTGATGTGCCCTAGCCGATGTTTCCATGTGAACAAGAATTGGCTCAAGTATTCGCTCCAATGTGCCTGTCGTCTTGACATGTTCGTTTGCGTTTGGAAAAATACCAATGGATTATGGTCGGTCATGACCGTCACACCCCCTTCAGCACCCTCGACATAGCAACGCCACATCTTGAAAGCGTGTACTACCGCAAGGAGCTCTTGATCCCCAGTCGTGTACCGCGTTTCCACGGGGATGAGCTTCCAGCTCTCATACGCAACTGGGTGACAGTTCTCCATGAGGACTGCTCCAAGTCATACTACCGTCGCATCACATCGAACCTCCCACGGTTGCGATGGATCCGGAAGAGCTAGGACGGGTGCCGTGGATAGAAGATCGTTGACTTTGAGAAAAGCGTTCTCGCAATCAGATGTCCATTTCCAACGCACGTGTTTTCGCGTGAGCCTGGTTAGTGGTGCTACCAGGGTCGAATACCCTCACATAAACCGTTGAAAGTAGTTTGCAAGGCCGAGGAAAGACCGAATCTGCCCAGCATTTTCGGAGCGTGGCCAGTCCACAACGGCTCGGACTTTTCGTGGGTCGACACGGATGTCGTCCTTGCCGACAATGTGTCCAAGTTATTCGAGTTTATCTTGTGGAAAACTACACTTGCTCACTTTCACATAGAAATTTTGTTCCCGAAGGATTGCAAGAACTTTGCGCAAATGTTCTATGTGCTCTTCCATTGATTTGGAGAAAACCTGGATGTTGTCCAGGTAAACCAAGACAAACTATCCGAGTTGCTTGGCGAACGTTCGGTTCATTTCTCGTTGGAAGGTTGCCGGGGCATTTGTAAGCCCGAAGCACAACACTCTGAACTGATAGTGTCCCACGTTCTTTCAAAACGTGGTTTTGGACACGTCATCTTTGTGATGATATGGATTCGTGATACGGATTTGATGGTACCCTTGAGACAAATCCAAAGATGAAAATACTTTTGCGCCTTGGAGTTGGTCAAAAAGGTCCTCAATCCGCGCTAAGGGTAATCATTTTTCTACTTTCAGCTTGTTCAACGCCCGGTAATCCACGCACATGCATAAACCATCGTCCCTTTTGTTCACAAAAAGGATCGGCACACCGTACGGCGAGCTATTGGGCTCGATCCACCCTTTTGCAAGGTATTCTTTGATTTGGCGTTCGACCTCTCGTTTTCTGCTGGATCAAGGCGATAAATGGGTCTAAACGGAGGAGTCGCCTCCGGTTGCAGCAGAATCATGTGGCCCATGTGTCTTTCTGGTGGAAACCCAACCGGTGGGTCTTGGAATACATACGAGAACTCCGCCAATAGAGTTTTGATCTCTTGTGGCGTATCTTCCTTCACGTCGTCTTCTATTTTCTACAGCTACGCCAAGAACTATCGACAACCTTGTCGAATACTTCTCTTGACCTGCATCGCAGACAAGCTGGCATGGACTTTGAGTCGAATCGGTGATGTTTCCGTACTCGGAATCAACGTAAAGCGGTGCTGTCCTTTTCTGAGGATCAAACGCTTTGATTCAAAGCACATTAGAGCCTTGTTCTCACGAAGTCATGGATCACCTAGCACCACGTCAAACGGGTCAAGAAGGTTTAGTACCTTCAATGTGATACTCTGTGTGTACCCTTGAATAGAAGTTTTCGCTTTACAAGTATCGATCATTGGTATCGTATGATTGTCACCGACAAAAACTGCGCCATTCAATGGCTCCTACTTTAGGCTAACCTGTCGGGTAAAACCAAGGCTAACAAAAGAGTCGTCTCCTCTAGTGTCAGCAAGTACGTTCACATGAGCACCTGCTAGGTGTCATTTGAACTACATCGTCATGTTGCCTCTACCCTTCTTAGTGAACATGCTCGACGACGGCAAGCCAAGTTTGAGAAAAACACGGAATCTGTACGATGGGCGTCGCAACTCCCATGGTTCACCCACTCGATTCCACATCTTGTGGGCACGTGTGAATTCGGCTAGCACCTTCCTAGGTCGAAATCGTCGACTAAAGGTACCGCAAACGTGATTGAACTCATTGCTTTGAGGGCATTTGCTTCAATCACTGTGCCACACAACTCTTGCATAGTGGTCGGTGTTGCCACCAATAAGCATGTACGATCATGCACCTCTTCCGGGGATGCAAGGTTTAATGGGCAATGTCGGTGAGTGAGTATAGAATGCGGTTCAACAAGAGGAGAGAAAACAACAGAGAAATTCAAACTCGTAAAAAACTCAAACTGTTTTACATCCTCATCTAAAAACATGAAACCACACGCATGATCCAGTTTTACCCATGACTGGTCCCCACTAACGTCACCCTGGGATAGGGAAAACCCGTCCCACGGCCTTGTCCATTACCACGGCCGGGCCCATTACCGCGACCGCGGCCCTGTCCACGGCCCTGTCCGTGGCCTCCTGCAGCACCATCCCCACGAGGTGCTGCTGCTGCAGCTAACGCCGCGGCCTCTTGTCCACCACCGGCAGCCTAAGGGCACCGATCCCTAAAGTGGCCCGGCTGCATGCAGTTGTGGCAGAGCCCTTCACGGAAGGCTGTGTTGCGACACTCACGCGTCGCCTGCAGCTCGTCATTCTCACGGCTGCACTTGTTGTTGGGGCCCTTGTGTCCATCAGCCTTCTTGGCTGGAGGGTTTGCGGGCTGCTTGTCCTTGAACCCACCTCGCTGTCCAGCTGGCCCACCAGCTCTTGCAGCCTCCATGTGCATGTCGCGGCCTTATTGTGCACGCGCGTTCGGCCGTGCATCAGAGTTGTACTTCGGGTTCGCCGAATACACTTCACTCATGTAGTCGTACAACGCCCTCCAGCTTGTCCAAGCTTGGGTAGTGGCTGTCATGGTGGTCTTGTCCTTGAGCTTCTCGATGGCGAGGCAATCACGCAAGTACTCCAACAGTATGCACTCTGGGTACTTGAAGGTCTGAGTCCCATCGCCCTCGATGAAGCTTTTGGCTTCCTCCATGAGTGTGGTGAACTCGCTCAAGTAGGATTCGAGTAAGCTGCCCAGCTGCCTAAAGTCCTTGATCTTGTGGAAGGCGTACTACGCCTCCTCACGTTGGGTACACTTCTTATGCATGATTGCGTAGAAAGATTCAAACGGCATGGGCTGCCACTCAAGGTATGGCTGCTGCGCACTCCACTCCTTGACCACATACTTGAAGAGTTTGTCTTCAAGCCGCGTCGTGGTAAGGTCGTCCCACTGGCTGAGTGGAGCCTTGTGGACACATAGAACGTGCTCCATGTGATTCAGCCAATCGGTCAGCTTCACGTCCTTCCGGAAGATCTCCACACTGTGGAGGAAGGACGTGTTCATGACCGGCCCCGATGTCGTCGAGGTAGGCATGTCGTTGCTGCCACCGGCATTGGCATCTGGAGTTGCAGCACACTGCGCTTGCTGCTGCATCCGCACATTGGTCATGCTCTGCAATGCCTTGTCGAGGTCGTTGCATCGGCGGCTTGCCTCATGGACGACTAGGCGCTGCAGCTGGCGATAACGGTCGAGATTCGTGATACGCTGCCCGACGTAGGCCAGCAGGTTGGCGAACACAAACTAGAGCTCTGATGTCTTCAGAGCATCGGTGATAGCCTCCAGGGCCTCGCATATTCCGTGCAACCTTTCCCACTGCAGGAGGGTACGGTTTGCATACACGCCTCCAAGAAGTCCCACCTTTCGAAGGAGACTGTCGTCGGCGATGACGCTCGGGTGGACGCTGCCCAGCCCCATCGCGGCCACATCTTAAGAAGGGGGTCCACCCCCATTCCTCCGAATGGTGCCGTATCTACACCGTTGGTGATGATCTTGAGTCGGCCTTTCGCCTCAGCAACAAACGCCGCGAGCCTACGACGGTCATCGAGAATTGCCTTCGCGGCGACGTTGTCTGGCTCGTTCTCGCGGGAACTTCCCGTGTGGCTGCTTTCAGCGCCCTTGCTACTCTCGGCAGTCTCGCTGCCGTCGGCAGCTTCAGGCGATGCAGCGGGCGCCTTGTCCTTCTCGAGCAATCGGCTTGAGTTTGCCGTAGGACGATGGCCATGGTTTTGATCCTCGTCATCTTCACCATCGTCGGCGTCGTGCTCTTCGTCAGGGTCCGCCTCCGGGAGATCGTCCTCCATCGCGTCGTGCGTCGTATGTGGGTTGCCTACGTGCACGTTGACATGCTCGTCGAGCACCGTTTTGGCCTCCGCACGCTTCTCGGTATCGCTGAGGTTGGTGTCGGTAGCCTTCGGCGGTACGGTTGCCTTTGGCAGTACGGTTGTCTTTGGGTTGGCAACTGTGCTCGCGGCGGCGGCTCCCAAAATTTGGAGTCTGTTGAGAGCTTGCGGTGAGGCCGTCACCACCTGGCCCTTGTTGGTCTTGGACAGTCCGGCACTTGCCATCTCGTCGCCCGTACAACTAGCACATGAAGACCGTTGTGAGGATCACCCCACAACTTAAAGGAGGAATCGGCTCCTAAAATCTCGCTCTCACAATCGGTGAGGCAGTTTTATATTCAATATCTGTTTTCCTAGGCCGCCACGTTGGCACAAGGTTGTGGGTTTGTAGGCAAAACCCTAAATCATGACTCATGGCACTAGGAAAGCTAAGAAAACCTAGATAAACAAGCAAGTACAAGGTCAAGAAGCAAAGACTACTTTTCTTCTTGTCTTCTTGTCTTCTTGTCTTCTGGTCTTCCTTTGGCCTCTTCTTGCGTCTTCTTGGCATACCTTGCCCCCCCCTTGGAGGCACCTTCTTGTGCTCCCCGGCAACGTGGCGGCATCCAAAAATTCTCCAAGTAGCGCTTTTCTCCTTTTCTTTTTCTCTCAGGCCGTTAGAGTCTCTGGTATTGGAGAAAGGCGCTGCCCCAAGTTTTGGTCGAAGAGGAGCGGAAGGAGCCTTGAGATGAGGGAAAAAAGTAGGTGGTTTTGGGGGTGGGTACTCCCTATCTCGTCCCAAAAATTTTCCCCTAGTCCACTGGAATGGAGAAGAGACTGTGGAGAAGAAGCCCCAAACAATAAAGCTCTTCTAGCTTCCTAACGCACTTTACGGTGCTTCAAACGGTGAAGCAAAGATACCGTAGTTCCTTCTGGTGTTTCTGTTGCTGCTTATAGCTGCCGGTGACGTTTTATATCTCTCGTAGCCGTCGTTTCTGTCGAACACTTGGTCGCAAGGGTCGCCTGGCTCTGATACCAATCTAACATGTTGAGTCTCTAGCTCCTGCTCTGAAGTCTTCGTTGGCGTTCGTCGAATGGCGTTCTAAGTCCGCGTCAGGGGTTTACCCCCTTTGCAGGACTGAGGGGCAATCATCATCAACGACCCAGAGCAGGGAGACTCGAATACTTCGAGTCTCCGGAGGCCCATTTCCGTTTTTAATCCTACCCCTGGTTTTAGGACCCAAACCGGGGGATTTTTACCTCAAACTCGTGTGTTCGCACGAGTTATTTTGTTTTCTTTATGTCAAAGTTTGTCGCAAATGAACTTTGATTTACGTTTTGAGGTTCTGGCGTAAAAACGTCGCGTGCGAGGCATGCTGGCAATTTTGCGCCAGTTTCTCTCGCCTCTCGTCCGTCGTCCCCCTCCCTCGTCCTCACTCGCTCGCTTGGAAGGAGGGCGAGTAGGGGCAAGGGAATGAGGCCACGAGGTCTCGCCCACAAGGCCCTCGTGGTTCCTCAGCCGCCGATCGGGCTGAGGCCGCAATCGGCGGCTGGCGGCTGGCCGGCTGGTGGCCGGCCGGTCGCTTGGCCGGCCGCCGGCCGTCCAGCCGGCCGGCAGCGAGCTGGCCGGCGGCCAGCAAAATGCTGGCCGCCGGCCAGCCTTCGCTCACGCGAGGGGTGGTGCGGAACCACCCCTCGCTTCAGCGAGGAGGGAGGGCTGAACCGGCCCTCCCGCTACATTGGCATATCAGCTATATAGATCCAGAAACTGGGTATATTGTGAACGAACCCAAAAAATAAACCCAGTCGGGGATATGTTCATGTTTTCCACGCGATTCCACTTGGCCACACAAGAACACCCACTGTGGGCACGAGCTAGCTTGGACGTCGATAACGTCCAAGCGTCAGGAGTCGTCAATTTGCTCACTTGAGGTCGAGCGAGCGAAGACCGTCTCCCAACCGGCCCTGACGGCTTGAAACTACGTTTGGAGCAGAAACAGGGGCATAGTTCCTTTAATCTACAAACTGGGGGCACGGTTCACCTATAGAATAAAAAAATGGGGGAATTTCATCAATGCACACTTCTTGTGTTGTATGAATAATGTTTGAATATGGATTATGTCAGTGACTGTATTGTTTGAGGAGACTTGGTGATTGGAGAAAGTGGATGATGTCACAAACTGGACAGAAACACATCATAGAAAACCTCATCATTGCTATCGCATGTTGTCTGGCCCACTCCTTCATGCTTACGTTACCTCCCTAAACCCCTCCTCCCAGACCCATTCCTGGACCTTTTTGTCTTGTGTAGCGTTCTCCAGAGATCAGATTCTGCCAGCTCAATGGTCTGCCCTCCATCCACCTGCACAATTTAAACCATTAAGAAATGTTAAGAGGCGCATGTGTCAACACTAAGCAGTCGAACATAAGACAAAAAATGTCATGGGAATAGGATAATGCTTACCTCACTATTCTTACTCTATGCCCTCCTCCCACTCTCTCTCCTCATCCAGTTGGATTGTGTGCCTAGCCCCCCGTCACCGCCTCACCCACATCATCTGCAGGAAGGAAGTATGCACCAGATTCATCACTTTCACCCCCAGCCCCATGAAGTCCCTCTCTCTCATCAGACCATTTACGAGTAGGCCATTCTCAGTCGTACTCCTTGGCACCTGTAGCACCAGTAGATACTACAACATGAGGGACACAAGTGGATATCCCAACCGCTACAACACGTTGTGAAAGTGCAACTGCACCGCGGCATGATCAGCGTGATACTGGGCTATAACGTTTGCGGGGCTTGGGGCTGTAGGGTAGGGTTAGCGTCCCTTAGTGTGGCCCATCTGTCGACAACGTCAGCAGATAAAGGTTTTCTTCCTCAAGCTTTCCCTGTCCATGCGTGCACTCTTTGGACGCTCACGGCCACGCTGTGGTCATGGCTGCAGCCATGCCAGCTCCACTGGCCTGGTGTTTTTCACCACCGGCGACGGCATGTCGTTGGCGTACACCCTTCAGAATGCCACGCACGTCATGTCCGGGCCGACCATGGCCTCTGCGTTCTACCGCTTCATCTTCATAAAGGCGCATGCATGCTGGCAGGGCAGACCAAACTCCTTCCAACGGCCACAGTTGCAAGTCCTGTGGATGAGGGACACTTGCTGTGGAATCCTTGTACCTCCATGACAGTTGCCGTGGCTGGCTCTTCCTCGGTCACTAGGTACTCATGCGCCAGGAAGAGGAAGTGGAGCACTCGCTTTGTCTGTTGTGGTACAAACACATCCTTTGACTCGGCTGCTTGTGGACAAAAAGCTGTGAAAAGCCGCTCTGCCGAAGGATAGAGGGACACAAAGTAGTTGTACAAAGACATGTGCCAGTGCGATGCAATCCACGCATTCAAGCTCTCGACAGAGTTTCAGGTGGTTTGTCCACCTCTTCCCAGCGGGCAATGCAGTCGTGTCCACTTCTCCCGTGGGACTCCGCCCTCCAATTTCCCACTCTCCTCAACCCTGTCAGACATGTACATGTTGGGTGCGACACTCACTTGGCGCAGATGGGTAGTGGCCTTGTTCCACTGGTCCCGGTGGAGGGCATGGGCACACTTCCATGCACGGAATGCAGCCTTCATGTTGTAGTCTGCCCGCATGTTCTCTCAAAGGTGCCATGCACAAGAAGTGTGTGTTGCACCAGAAAGGTATTTTCCTAGGGCCAAATAGCTCGCGTATCTATGAAAGGCAACGTGTGACTCTCGTCAGCCTAGCACCGACCAAAAAAAACTCAAAAGCCCAGTTGGAAATCATGCTCGCTCGCAGCATGCGTCGACAGGCGAGCAAGAAAGAAAAAAAAACGAAGGGGTCATCTCTCCCTCGCGATCGAGCAAAAACGCCGTTCTTTCATTTTCTACATTTTTTTATACACGCAAACCTATTCCTTCAATGTCCGAACCGCAATCAAACCCTACCCCGAATTACATTTCGGGTTTTAGGGTTTTGCTTCTGTGAGGGCTCCTACTAGGCCCCGCTACCACGGGTCCTGCAGGTTTCCTTTCAACGCATGGGGAGTCTCAAACTCCCCTCAAACTCTAAACAAACCTCCCCCTGTTAGTATCACAAACCCTTCAACGAAGGGGTTTGTGATACGAGCGGGGGGCTTTGCATGCCATGCGTCGTCATTGCATGGCATGCAGCCTCGCCATGCATTTTTGCCTCTTTTCTTTGTTACTGGCAAGGCGATAGCGGCGGCCAATGGGTAGTTAGGTCATTTTGCGCTCGACGATGGGTGAATAAGTTAAAAATTTCTACTATTCGGGTACATGTGACTTCAACCCATTTCCTATTTTATTCTGCGAACATTTCTCTCTGTCAGAAAAGATGCATGTACCTGCTTGGATGACAATGGGGTAAGCAATTGCAATTTGGCAGTAGAAGAACATCCAAGCCTTCTCATCTTCCATTGGAACTAGTGCCCATGCCATGAGGACGGCATGGCTGTTGCCGTCAAAGTACTAGGTGAGCACGAGCGCCTGCTTGTCCCGGTTTTTTAAAAAATCTATCTATTGTTAAAGTTTTGCGGCTGTGCTAGAACCCCATCCTCGCAACATCCGACGTGACAAAACACTAGAGGAAGGCCCCTTCCTTGCCCGTCTTTGCAACGATGTGGGTGCCGGGATCCACATGCATAAGCTACACATAGAATGCAAACAACAATATAAAACCTAAGTGAATGCACCAATAGGCTTGGCAATTTGGGAAAAACCCACATGGCCGATGCTTACCTCTTCCACGTACGACCGTAGTAGGCTCCACATGTCCGACTTCTTGTCCATCAACGACTCCTGGAGCCAACAGTACAACGCCACATACATTGTATTGTTGGCCATGTTAATCCCGGTGGCCTCGTGGAGAACCTATCGCATGGGACAGCTTCCCGGATATCAGGGGAGCGAGGAGCTCGGGGTGGCTCCTTGGGAGGTTGGTTTTGAGGGAGGGTATCCCACTTGGCCAGCTGCCTGCAAACGAATCATTATAGTCACGCTGCAGCCAAAACATGACATCATAAAACTCGCCTGTACTGTCATCTGGTGGGTGATTATCCGGGCACTAGCAGGGTACAAGCTCCTGGCGTAGGGAGGAAGGGAGGGAAAGAGGGAAGGTGTTTTTGACCTTCGGACTTAGTCGCGAGGCAGTTCGCCACACGTGGTGGGGAAGCTACCCTGCCATAGTGAAAGAGTGGGCATATTTTTAATTCTTAAACTAAATACCCCATATACCCCATGTCCTACCCTTCTCGGGCTTATCTTCAATGTGGAGCACCATTCTGCGGTCACGCCAGGTGGTGTGGCTGAGGCATGGTGTGAAGGTGAAGGACACCCAACATGGAGTAAATCAAATGAACTGACCAGCACATCAGACATGAGGTCACAGGCTAGCCAGTCCATCGTGGCAACATAGCCACGTCCAGAAGCAGTGGGCAATCATGAACAACCATTGAAGTGACGATGCGTAAACATGGTCTGCAAAGCACACCCCCTTCCTTACAGGCTATAACCCTATCGCATGTCCTCCTCGACATCCGTTGAGAATGATTGACAGCCACCAATGGACGCAGACGTGCATGAAATGCACAGGTGGAGGTTGATGATACGCGACTGCTGTCCAAGAAAACTACGACAGTTCCCCATCGGCTAGTCCGTGCCATAGGCAGCCTCGACAACCAGTCACGTTTGGCAACAGGTTTGGACGCCAGCGCATACGATGCAAATTCCACCCATTATTTCAGCGCTGCATGGTGTGATAAAACCAAAAGGATGATTGAATGGTATGCCACCTGCAACCCACATGGTATTCACTATGTTGCATGCATGCACCCGCTCTTGGTGCACTCCTGCAGGTAAAAATTGCAAACCCCTTGTTTTCGCAACAAGTAATTCGTGCAAAATCTACTCTTCACAACAAAATGGTGCACTTTTGCTTTAATCATCCAGCATTTTTCTACTTACAATGAACATGAAGTGTGCTACAACAAAATCTATGCAGAAAGGGGTAAAACATCGTAAAGAAAACCTCTTGTACCCCTTCCAGCCAAGAATCATATCCATACAACGTCAAACTGAGACATCGACAACTGTCGTGGACAAATGGGGCTTATTGTTCAGTGGCAGGGACAAATCAGGCCTATTCTTCTGATGCAGGGACAGATCATTTATATTCTTCTGAATGGGGAGGGGAGGGGGGAGGTGGATGAGTGTCCCGGTTGATGAAATAGGGGGATATCAACTTTTTCACCCCAAGTCCAACCAACCCGGCTGCAAGCTCAAGAAAAATAGCTGGCTAGAACTCAACAGGCGTATGGGTTCCTTGGTTGTCCGAATGACAAACCGAAAGAAGCACCAGGTCCAGAAACGGAAACTATACACAACTGGATCGCAAACAAGCAAGGACAGCGACACTGCAAAGATGGACCCCGGGAGATGGTCACCGAAAAAACTCTAGAGATCTTGTAAGGACGTGCCAGCTGAGGCTCATTATGTCAAAGTAGCAATCGAGAATCCCCGCATCCCGGGGGGCCGTGGCCACAAGTCCAAAGGTCACCGTGACTGGTACACCAACACCCACAACCGATTCAGGTGGGATTTGGCTCTAATATTGTATTCATCAAGCTTTCGAGACAAATGTGACCTCATCCTTGCGTCCACATGCGCATCGTTAAGAAGATACCTAGACGCTTTCTGTCAATGCGCCGGATAGCAACGGTCTAGAAAACGGGTCCCGACATGGGAGGCCGCCAACCGCTCTTGGTATTGCAACCAAGATAACATATCACCCTCGAACGAGGGATCCACACTTTGGGTTCGTTTGGTTTGCAACCTCACGAAGTCCGCATGTTGGTCTTTAGTGTCTACCTTTGGTTGGACACTCTGTGAGGAGTCTCNGAAGAAGCCGATGGAGCCGATGGAGCAGATGGAGCCGTCCGATGGTCGTGTCCCTGTTGTACCTGTGCGCCCTGCAAGACCACGCGCTAGTCGGTCTTGGAAGCGTGCCTTAGAACCAGAAGTATGGGCCCATAACCCTTTGTCAATGCGCCGGATAGCAACGGTCTAGAAAACAGGTCCNGGTTCGTTTGGTTTGCAACCTCACGAAGTCCGCATGTTGGTCTTTAGTGTCTACCTTTGGTTGGACACTCTGTGAGGAGTCTCAAAGGCAAGAACTGTAAATGGATGCATGCAAGGTACAGGCTTTTATACTTGCAGAGCTTTGCTAAAGCTTCTGCTTGTAGTGGCTCCACTGGAGCCAACCTCAACATACAGTCCTACTTGGCGCGTCCTTAGACCGCCAAGTGTCATCCTCAAGGCAGGCTCTAGTAAGCTTCCTAGAAGCTTCCTGTCCCAGTTTTGGCCAAAAAGAAAATTGCGGCCATCGCGGGGTTTGAACCCGCAACCTCTGGTTTGAGACTCCGGTGCCTAATCAACCAAGCCAAAAAGGTATGGTTCCTATGATGAGCCACAGGGGACATACCCATTATGGGCAGTGCATTCCTGGCCCATCTCAGAACAGACNGTGAGGAGTCTCAAAGGCAAGAACTGTAAATGGATGCATGCAAGGTACAGGCTTTTATACTTGCAGAGCTTTGCTAAAGCTTCTGCTTGTAGTGGCTCCACTGGAGCCAACCTCAACCTACATTCCTACTTGGCGCGTCCTTAGACCGCCAAGTGTCATCCTCAAGGCAGGCTCTAGTAAGCTTCCGAGAAGCTTCTTGTCCCAGTTTTGGCCACAAAGAAAATTGCGGCCGTCGCAGGGTTTGAACCCGCGACCTTTGGTTGGAGACTCCGGTGCCTAATCAACCAAGCCAAAAAGGTATGGTTCCTATGATGAGCCACAGGGGACATACCCATTGTGGGCAGTGCATTCCTGGCCCATCTCAGAACAGACCAAGGGGACATACTCCATAGAGCAGTGCATGCCTTGTCTGTATGTGTAGCTAGCCAGCTAGGCAGTGGACAAGGTGCATATTATTTCAACAAATCTCTCCCTTGCACCTCTGTCCATCTGTCCCTTGCTCGGCTCCATCAATGCCTTGGAGTTCACCCTTCCTCTGCCGCACTCCTCATGCCGAATCCACGAATGCCTGCATAATGCAAGTCGCTCTCCAGCGGCTTGGTCATGCAGTCAGCAAGCATACTCTTTGTTCCGCAGTGCTGCAAGTCCACCACGTTCTTCATGACCAGGTCACGTGAGTAGTGGTAACGTATGTCGATGTGCTTCGTTCGCCGGGAGATGATCTTGTCTTCAGCCAACGAGATGGCGCTCATGTTGTCCACGTGTACGATCGTGGCGTCCTTCTGTGGCACTATCATTTTGCTAAGCAGGCTGCGGAGCCACTGAGTCTCCTTGTACACCTCAGACAAAGCAACGTACTCTGCCTCAGCCGTGGACACGGAAACACAATCCTGCTTCCTACTGGCCCATGAGATGGCTGCACCATTCAAGATGCATACGTATCTAGAGGTGGATTTCCTGTCGTCGAGATTTCCTCCCCAGTCAGCGTCGGTGTAGCACTTCAGACGAAGGGGGTCTGTTCCTTCTTGGCCTCCAAGGATGAGGCCCATGTGACGTGTCTTCTTCAGGTAGCGCAAGATGCGCTTGACTGCCTGCCAATGTTGTGGCCCAGGGTTGGCCACGAATCTGCTCACTTGTCCCACAGCATAGCAGATGTCCGGACGGGTCCCTACCATGGCGTACATGATGCTACCCACGGCGGACTGGTAGGGGATGTCTTGCATCTCCCTTTGTTCTGCTTTGTTGCTTGGCGACATGAAGGCCTTCAGCTTTATGTCGGTCGTCATTGGGGTGCTGACAGGTTTGCAGTCTTCCATGTGGTAGCGCTTCAGCACCTCACCAATGTATTTGGTTTGGTTGAGTNTGCAGGTAGCGCAAGATGCGCTTGACTGCCTGCCAATGTTGTGGCCCAGGGTTGGCCACGAATCTGCTCACTTGTCCCACAGCATAGCAGATGTCCGGACGGGTCCCTACCATGGCGTACATGATGCTACCCACGGCGGACTGGTAGGGGATGTCTTGCATCTCCCTTTGTTCTGCTTTGTTGCTTGGCGACATGGAGGCCTTCAGCTTTGTGTCGGTCGTCATTGGGGTGCTGACAAGTTTGCAGTCTTCCATGTGGTAGCGCTTCAGTACCTCACCAATGTATTTGGTTTGATTGAGTTCGATGGTGCCTGCTACTCGGTTGCGGTGGATGGCAATCCTGAGGTAGTACTCGAGAGGACCCATGTCCTTCATCTTGCACCTTTTGCTGAGGTCAGACTTCAGCCCATCCAGCAGCTCGACCGAAGACGAGCAGATGATCAGATCATCCACGTACAGTGCAATCAGCATCAGCCCTCTCCCATCATCGCGCACGTACATGCTCGGGTCATTCTGGCAATGCGCGAAGGAGAGGCCGGTCATGAAACCGTCCATCTCTTTGTACCACATCCTTGGGGCCTGTTTCAGCCCGTAGAGCGCTTTCACCAACTTGCACACCTTGCCCTTGGGAGCTTCGACTCCTTCGGGCACCTCCATCAGCACTTCCTTGTCAAGCTTCCCATAAAGGAAAGCTGTCCTGACGTCCATCTGGTGTATCTCCAAGTTCTTTGCGGCAGCAATGCCAAGGAGAGAGCGGATGGAGGCAAAGGTCACGACGGGCGCGAACGTCTCATCGTACTCGGAGCCCGGGCGTTGAGAGAACCCCTTAGCCACTACCCTTGCCTTGAACTTGTCGATGTTGCCGTCTTGCTTCTTCTTCACTCGGAGGACCCACTTGGATCCCACCACGTGGGCCTTGTCGGGTCTATCCACCAGCACCCACGTGCCGTTCTCGGCAATGGATGCGAGCTCGCTATCCACTGCCTCCTTCCACTTGGCCGCATCTGGGCCATTCATGGCCTCCGCCACTGTGGATGGCTCTCNTTTGCAGTCTTCCATGTGGTAGCGCTTCAGCACCTCACCAATGTATTTGGTTTGGTTGAGTTCGATGGTGCCTGCTGCTCGGTTGCGGTGGATGGAAATCCCGAGGTAGTACTCGAGAGGACCCATGTCCTTCATCTTGAACCTTTTGCTGAGGTCAGACTTCAGCCCATCCAGCGGCTCGACCAAAGACGAGCAGATGATCAGATCATCCACGTACAGCGCAACCAGCATCAGCCCTCTCCCATCATTGCGCACGTACATGCTCGGGTCATTTTGGCAATGCGCGAAGGAGAGGCCGGTCATGAAACCGTCCATCTCTTTGTATCACATCCTTGGGGCCTGTTTCAGCCCGTAGAGCGCTTTCACCAACTTGCACACTTTGCCCTCGGGAGCTTCGACTCCTTCGGGCACCTCCATCAGCACTTCCTTGTCAAGCTTCCCATAAAGGACAGCTGTCCTGACGTCCATCTGGTGTATCTCCAAGTTCTTTGCGGCAGCAATGCCAAGGAGAGAGCGGATGGAGGCAAAGGTCACGACGGGCGTGAACGTCTCGTCGTACTCGGAGCCCGGGCGTTGAGAGAACCCCTTAGCCACTACCCTTGCCTTGAACTTTTCGATGTTGCCGTCTTGCTTCTTCTTCACTCGGAGGACCCACTTGGATCCCACCACGTGGGCCTTGTCGGGTCTATCCACCAGCACCCACGTGCCGTTCTCGGCAATGGATGCGAGCTCGCTATCCACTGCCTCCTTCCACTTGGCCGCATCTGGGCCATTCATGGCCTCCGCCACTGTGGATGGCTCTCCCTGAGCCATGCACGACCAGCTAAGGCCGGTCCAATCATCCTCATACCGCAAAGGTGCTCTCTTTGGTCGCAAACTGCGCCGGGGTAGTGGTGCCGCTTCTTGCTTTGGTGCTGGTGCTTCCACAGGTGGTGGTTTGTCGTCGTCGTTGTCGTCA
>SZWC01007584.1:73870-95251 GCA_023375785.1 Penium margaritaceum | reverse complement strand
GACATGGGAGGCCGCCAACCGCTCTTGGTATTGCAACCAAGATAACATATCACCCTCGAACGAGGGATCCACACTTTGGGTTCGTTTGGTTTGCAACCTCACGAAGTCCGCATGTTGGTCTTTAGTGTCTACCTTTGGTTGGACACTCTGTGAGGAGTCTCAAAGGCAAGAGCTGTAAATGGATGCATGCAAGGTACAGGCTTGTATACTTGCAGAGCTTTGCTAAAGCTTCTGCTTGTAGTGGCTCCACTGGAGCCAACCTCAACCTACAGTCCTACTTGGCGCGTCCTTAGACCGCCAAGTGTCATCCTCAAGGCACGCTCTAGTAAGCTTCCTAGAAGCTTCCTGTCCCAGTTTTGGCCACAAAGAAAATTGCGGCCATCGCGGGGTTTGAACCCACGACCTCTGGTTTGAGACTCCGGTGCCTAATCAACCAAGCCAAAAAGGTATTATTCCTATAATGAGCCACAGGGGACATACCCATTATGGGCAGTGCATTCCTGGCCCATCTCAGAACAGACCAAGGGGACATACTCCATAGAGCAGTGCATGCCTTGTCTGTATGTGTAGCTAGCCAGCTAGGCAGTGGACAAGGTGCATACTATTTCAACACTTTCTAGCTCTGCCCTTGCTGACATGGCAACACAATTCAGATAGATGATGCATTTGCATCAAAAAGAGGTGCAAGAACGGCAAGCATTCAGTTATGGCAGACAGGCATAATCTCATAAGCTTCAATAGCTCTTGTGTGGGGAGGGGGATTCGATAATTGACGGATACAAGATGAAAAGATGACGTGGTGCATGACAAGTGACGCACTCGGCAAGGGTAACTTCCCCCAAACCAACCAAAAATCATTGTTTTTGGCCATAACCCAGTACAAAGGTATCCACATGTAGAACTTTCTAAACCTACGGATGGAGAGTCTCCTTAGAAAGCTTGTTGACCTTACTGCTGCTGACATGGCGACACCTCATAGCCAGCTAATGCACTACAAAGAAAGCAGGTGCAAGAAATAGCAAGGGTTAGACTAAGTAGACGTGAAAAGTCTCATAGGCTCCAATGGCTTGGTAATGCAGAGAGAAATGACACCTAAAAAGCACAGAGAAGAAAACACCTGTCACAGCACACGCTGGTGACGCATGCAACAATGTTTGTTTGTCCTTAAATCAATCCAAAATCATCCTTTTGGCCCCAACTCTGCCCGTAGACATCCAAACACAACATCTTCTGAACCTTTAGGTGCAGAGTTTTGAGCCCAGCATTAGAACTGGTAATGCAAAAAATTCCAGCCTTGCTGGTAGAAACGCCATGCAAAACATGCACATTGGACTCAAAAGCCAGTCCACCGATGAAACTCTAGACCCTGGAGAAAAACTGGCCCCAACAAGAACTAGGGACTCCGTGGTGGCTGTCTACCAGCTGCTGGTGGGTGGGGCCACGATCCATTGATGCTCCGGCACCAGCTTGGTGCGTATCATAGATGTGCAGAAGGATGAAAACGGTCGAGTGGTCACAGTGAGTTGTACAAGAAGACATGGACAGCTCACATCACGACACTCCCCAATGACGCGATGGTGCGCATGTCCATACACATGCAGGACTGACACAAGTACGCGAGGAGATGCTCAACACTCAATGCGCACAAAGACACATGTATGGGTCCAGCATACACCGGTAGACACAAAATGAAAAAAACATGTAAATCAGGATCAGGGCTTGTTCACCGAGAAAAGTAAAGACATTGCAAAAAAAGGACAGAGTTCCCTAGGAAATCTCTTGGACACCATGAGAGATTTTGTATAGCTGCGGATTGGTGAATCATCATCCAACAGTGCTCCGATGCCCTATGGGTCAGCATGAGGGCTCTACACATGCATGGACATGGACAGGTGGTCACTGAGAGCATGAGAGAACTCCCTTTAGCAACATTATCTGTGATAGTATTTGCTGTGAAGAACACAATGTGATAGACGGTGATTGAAATGGGAAAGAAATGGTAAACACATGCTTGAAAGAGAGGAAGTTAAGAATCATGTTAGAATGAACAAGTAACACAAGTGTAGGGACATAGTCTCCCTTGCAAGCACAGATAGAAGTGCACAAGTCGAACCATGTGGAGGAAAATAGAAAAACCTGGTTGCAAGGTCCTAGACAAGAGCTTGCTAGAACCCGGCAGTCACATGAGCTGCTCGGCCTTCCGAATGTCTTTCTGAAAAAATGTAGTTATGATAATTATAATGATTAAGAACAAATAAAACAAACACTCTATGGGGGTCATGAACAAGTATGGATAACATCACTGGAAAAATGCTCCCCGAGAGCTGATCATTGAGAAAGATCGGATGAGCACGTAAAGATGAGGCTGATGCTCTCAAAGTAGCTATTGAGTATCTCGGCATCCAAGCAAGAGCATGGTGACAATTCCAGAGGTGACCGTGACTGGCAGTGGCAGTCAACTACAGGTACAGACGGGAACAACTCACACTTGCGCTCCCACATGACCCGATGGTACGCATGTCCATGCGTATGCAAAACTGACACAAGGGTGCAACAAGATGCTCAACAGTCCATATGCACACATCCCACTCTCAGCCACCCTCAGGAAAGGGGTGAAGCCCGACAGAAAAAATTGCCACCATGATGTTTTATGCGCCAATGCTTTGGTCAAGAAGTCAACCCGCTACATGTCCATGTCAGCCCAGATGACAGGTATTACCTATCGCTCTACCAATTCATGCATCAAATAATGCTCAACAGCAATGCGCTCGACGCGTGCATGAAGCACACCAGAGTTCTTTTATTAATGGCAAGAGCACTCTGATTGTTAGAGTACGGAAGAATGGAAGGAACATACTGATTTAACTAACAAAACAAGAGTTTGAGCCACACTCCCTCAGCATTCCCAGCCTTTACAACAACATACCCTACATCTGGTGAGCTAAACACGATGCAGCCCTGCTTGTCATTGCACCACGATACAGAGGTACTGCCCAGAAGGAACATGTCCGACTAGGCTCCAGGCCTAGTAACTGTTTGTGTTAGCCGTCGATTACCACTGAAAACTGCCAAGGAGAGCATACTTCAAGGTACGACATAGAAGCCACATACCGCACCACTCTACGGAACCATTTCTATGAGGATAACCAAGACTGACAATGAATTAATCTAATGGGATATCTTTTAGGTTGCACAGCTACGATGCACAAGTTTAAAATCCAACAATTTTTGCAGAGACGTCGATCATCAGCTGATTGCTATTTCAGTCCAAACCGGTGATCTGTATGAATGGAGTCTGGACATCATGTGTAGCATAGCCAAAGCCACATGGCTCAAGTGAGGGTCCAATCGGTTACGTTGGTATTGGAACGTCGGGATTCGAGTCCGACATGCGGATGCTGAGGCCGGTTCACTCGTATGCAAATACAAGTGTAGTGCGGTCTGTGCTATGTAACTTAAGTCGGGATCTCTAGCCTGTCGGTGGTCGAACAAGATGACTAGAAGGTCAGAGATCCTCAAGCACTGTGATTCTGGCCTAGTCGGCCAAGGATTCCATCCGATCCATTACACTGTAGCTAGAAGGATTGAATTCTTACGTCCATAACCTACAAACGCCCCAAAGTCAGATTTCCGCATTAATGATCTTGTATTTGTGGCCCATTCGACATTGACCTCCAAATTTCTACATAAACACGTTGGCGAAATACACCGGTCTATGGTACTTTGCAAATGCCCGGGAGGGTTAGGAAGACCCCTAATGGGACGCGTGTTTTGAAGGGGAGAAGGCTGTTTTTACCTGAGCACTGGACTGCCTCTCCGTCGGAGGTGTTCTCCCATTGACTTTGGATTTACAGCCGATGGTTTGCCTGGAAATGGAACAAGGATGGAGGAAGCATGATGGCAAAGAAATGGTAAGCCCATCTTTGGATGGAGCTGTGCTTCTACTCAAAACCAAAGCCCAATCTGGATGGCGTGAAATGGACCAACGGTTGCCCGAGTAGCACTCAGACGGGAGCACAGTGGGAGGTACTTTCAGCCCAGATCATCTATAGACAAAAAAAAAAAAGAATTCCGGCCTATGGTGTTCCATTCCTAGAGATTCTGATAGCATTCCTGCCCCCCTGTACAACTCGATTTTTCCTGTTGCAATCCTCGTTTCGAATGAAAATGTTTTTCAGTCGATGAATGGATACTCTATGATTTCTCAACATGCATGTATTAAAGTCATAGAATTATTAGTAAGGTATCTGGAACCAGCTAGTGAAACATTAAACACACTCACATTACACCAATTGAACTTCGCTACTCAACTATGGATTATTCTCATTTCATTTTCGTACATTCGCTTGACCATTAACACACTGGCAACGTAGTAGAATCTTGTGTTAATCATCACTTTCTTAAAATTAATTTTTCCTTTGTCATATGTTGATCACACTACCACCCATAAAACACTAACAACTGGGACGGCCCCTATTCCGCTAAAGACTAGTAACAAAGGATAGGCTGCACTCTGTCTGGGGAGTTGTACAAATATTGGACAGAGTGACCATTCTCCCATTTTTATTGAGGTCATACTCCCCTAACCCAAAGTACTGCATAGTAAGAATGCCATGAAAGCAATGTTGCTCTGGAGAAACCCCCTACCCTTGTAGCACAAGATGTCAATACCCTATCCAATAAAAGGAAGACAATGATCATGTCAATGACACATGCATTCGGAATTATGCTGTTAATGTTAGGGGCTGTCAGCCTAACACATCACAAACCCCTCAAACTACCACAGAATGTCTTTCCCATGTGTTTTTGATGGTTAGGAAACTTTTGGAGAGGGTTTGTAAAATCCTGCATGAGGAATTCAAAAATCCCCATGTGTTGAGGGGGAACCTGCCGAGCCCTGCTGCAGCGGGTCTCCGCAAGAGCTTGCGCGGAATAAAACCCTAAACATTGTGTGTAAGTTTAGGATAGGGTTTGTTTAGGGGTTTCAATTAGATCATGAGATAAAGAAATTTCATAATGCATAATGCTGAAATGGCTGTCAGCAGCCATTTCCATCAAAACACATACAGACAGGCACCAGTAGCCATCATGGAAATGGCTGTCGGTGCCTGGTAGTATGCATTTTGAGTTTTTTTCTTTTTAATCACTTCCATTGTGTCCAACACACACCAATTGTGATTCCTCAAGTTCACCCCCCCCCCCCCCTTCAACATACGAGACTCAGTTTGATGATTTCATATTTTACATAGAGACAACAAATCTATATCAGCAATAAGTTTTCCTGAAAACCTCCTCTTGAATAGTTACACGACCGAGGGGAGTTGCTACAAGTTGAATTTTTCTCTGGGGCTGTAGCAAGTTGAAAGCACGTGGACCACGACACCACATGTTTTGCACCTTCATCATTGGATGCTACTCAAGAACATGTGTTAACGCTGTCAGTCCAAGGTGAGAAAATCTCAGAAAATAGCTGGCAGTGACTTCCGGCAAGGTAGAGTTGATAGGGGCTCCTGTGTTAGAACACTCACCTAATTACGGCCTCCACCATCTTGTAATCTTTAGAGAGATCATCCAAAAATTTTCTCAGAGTTTCTACATGACAGTGTGAGAGTGGCCTTTGACGCGGTAGCCTCCCCGTCCCCCCAAGCCAAGACATCCCTTGCTGGCGATAGCCAAGATCCAGGATTGTCACATGATCATTTTACTAGAGATACCAAGGACGCATACGGTTGGTTGTGCATGGTGATGATGCATCACTGATGAAAACGAACTCCAAAACTTTGCATGTGGGAAATAATTGCCTTACCTTCATGGCCCATCTCATGACATCCTCCATATCTTTACGCGAGTCGCCAGAGGGCATTTTGGCCGACTGTCCCGACCAATTTTGTTTTGTTCCAGAAGGATCTGACAGGTTCCATACCATTCAAGAAGTTTCAAAAGAATTACTGCAGTCTGCATAAAGGTTTTGATGATACTAGGTTGACTTATTGATGGTGCTAAAACTTAACATTGAAGCGCCTCAACTTTCTCAGAATTCAATGACCTCTTGACAAACTTTGTTGAAGAAACCACTCATGACACGGCATTGCACGTGTCAATTGACTCAAGCAACTGAGATCCCAACTACACCTCATTCTTGTTTCCGCCTTTGCATACATGTACTTGATAAACTTGAATGCTTGTGATAAAATCACATTTAGTGTTAAATACAAAATACCTCTTGTTCCCAATTTCTTAAATTTTCTTTCGCTTAGCAACTTCTACTTGTTCACCAACTACGTTCTGCTCAGCATAGCACTTGGAATCTGAATGCAACCGTGCTAAAGGAGCAACTGAATACTTTTATCCTACCTAAAAAAAGTCTTCCATACATCTTCATAGTCCAGAATTTGACAGACCTCATGGTCACGACATTAAAAGGAGTGAGCGCACTGAGCAACATGCACCACCAACCCAGCAAAGACATCAACAATGGAGGAACAGCAGCAAGCATTGGACAACGCTCTCCAGGCAACCCAGGCGACAGTAACGACAGGATCTAAGGAAATTTGTGTACCCATGATGACCCTAACAGCCAATGTAGCAACGAAACCGAGGGCTGGAAAAAATCATTGCTCCCACCACTATCCACTAGGGTGACACTTGGCATGATAGGAGGAGGCAAAGGCCAACAATCTCACAGTAGTGATGGAATCTACATGAAGCTGTCAGGTCTTATGAGCCTGAAAAACCATCGCCTCCAGAAACTCACCGTAGTGACGTAGGAGCTACAGAATGCACATGCATTAGAAACAGCGATCACGATGAGGAAAAACCAACTCTCAAGTGGAAACCAAGTTTGGCCAGCAATCACCAAGCCATTTGATCTTGCAAACTCTAAACGCCCAATGATTCAGATGTGGCTGACGAGTTTGGAAGCGTACTTTGCCGCAACTGGGGTCAACAAGGACCAAAAGAAGTATGACCTCACACTCTTTTTTCTACGTGACACGGGTCTCAGTTAGTGGTCCGATTCAAAGGACATGTATCAGCAATAGGAGATCAACAGAGCTACATCAACGGCTTCCATGTCTGCTCTCACATTGTCGATTGAAGATGTTCTACATTTTGAGTGAACCAATCTAACATGGAAAGATTTCCTGACTCCACTGGAAATCTAGGAACTTTGCACACACCATCCTTGCACGTTTTAGAAAGCTGCACAAGATGTCTGGTGCACAGTGCCCGCTCTAGCGGCTATGTCAGAAGTCCAACGTGGCCAAGTACACATGAAGTTTCCCTGAAATCACTACCAATAGTGATCCCTCCTCTGATGAACTCTGTTCTCAATAAACCAATGACCTCGAATGCAATACAAGGTGACAAGTTTCATTTTTTGGCATCCGGAACGTCCTTTTGTAGATTACTGCATCGGGTACTTGCATCAACAGCATAGTCATGATACAATGTTTCAAGGCTGGCAACCTTATAGCCACAATTTCAACTGTGGTGGAAGATAATCCTATTTAAAGGAAGCACATGTGTTGATGGAGATAAACGTCATCCATCAACATGACGGATGACCGTGCGAGACTTACAAGCGGCCAGACCACATCTCGCCTGAAGGGCCAGCAACTGATCAATAAGGGAAAATCTTACAGAAAAGTTTGAGTTCTTAGTAAGCGGCAGATGATAGGATTGTATGGTACAGCTCCGGTCTTACCACAAAAATTTGCACTGAACGATTACCCATGTGAATGGCTCACAATGCAACAGGTGAGGGTTCCAGGGATCTCAAACTTAGACAAGGGTTACAAGGGTGGCCAACTGGTGATACCACTACTTCTGCAACCGAGGGATTGTGAAGGTCACAAAACGATATCAACGATACTAGGTTGGAGACATGTCATATGTTCACCTACAACAACATGGTTCAAAGCTGGGTTTGAAGACTGAACTAGGTGTGTTTGTAGGAACTAAAGTTGTCGAACAAATGCTATGGATACTTCATTGTCACGTTCATATTGTTTGGACTCAAGAAGTACATGGCGACATTTATTACATCAATAAACAATCTATTTTGGATGTGCCTTAATGAATTTATCAATTTCTATCTTGGTAACATCCTGATGCATAGCCGCACTCCTAAGAAGCAAAAATAGGAAATCTCAAAAAGGTCCTCAAAGTGCTACAAAGAGATGTTTATTCAGAAGCCTTCAAATTTCAACTTAGGTCATTTATTCGATCAAGTTCTTCGGCCAATGCATAGGTAGCAGACACATTTTAATGGACCTTCAAATGGTGCTGGAAATCATCTTTTGGCCAATGCTTAGCAATGTCTGAGACAAACAAGTGCATTTGGGGTTGTGCAACTCCTACCATTGATTTGTAAATGATTTTCCCAGAGTGTGACTTCCTCTCTATGGTCCCACTTTTAAAACCATTGCATGGAGTATGGAGGATATCAACCAATAAACATTCATCTTTTTGAGAACCTCTTTGACCTTTGTGCTAGCTTTATGATTGATAGAACCAACAATGGCCTACATCATGGCCACTGACATGTCCAATAGATATTTTAGAAGTGTTCTCTTCCAAGATAACATCAGTGGGGAAGAAATGGTCATGTTCATATTGCAAGCCATAGCTTGAATGTGGGTTGCATAAAAAACAATTGTTGGTCTTCGTGTACACATTTAAGATGTAACAATGTTACTTGGAATGCTAATCATGCATTTTTTTCAATGATCACCACTAGATTAAAATACCTCAAGATTTAGCTAAATCTAAGTCATCGATGAATTCAATGGATGGAGTTCCTTGAGTCCAACTTTGGCTATCAAATTGAGTACTTTCCTGGAAAAACAAATTCAATGAATGAAGTTGGCGATTGGATTTTATCGTCAAGACTTCACGTTAGTTACTGAAAAAGATCCGTACCTCACTCGGTCATTCACAATACACTATGAGGAGTTTGAGGGGTACGACAGGACCAAGTTTTAGTTGTAAAAACCATTCTAATCATGGTGGTTCACTTGCCAGGTCGTCGTACCACCCAACAATGAGTTGTGATGAATGCCATGAAACTACTCAAGGTAGAAACTTAAACGAGAACAAGACAGTCACAAAAACTACAAATTACTACTTGTACAAAAAGATGAAAAATGACTTCGCAAACCAGTGCAAGATGTGCATTGTATATCATTGCCATAAGTAGACACCAACTAGATTCCCAGGTGCCAAAGGAGCTTTGGTCGGAAAACTCCATGGACTTCGTGATGGATTTTCCCTTCACAACGGAGGTATTTGACGCCATTTTTATGGTGGGCAAACGATTCTCAAAGAAATCCAACTTCATTTCAAGTATGAAGACAATCGTCACCAAAGAAACAGCAAGGCTGCTCCTAAGGAACATCATCTGACTACGCGTAGCCTCCTACATTGCCAGCAAAAAAGATCACAGGTTTAATTGTGAATTTTGGCAGGAGCTTTTTACTTGCTGCGACAGTTATATCTAGGCATCAACAGCCTTCCATCCCTAGACTGACGGGCAGAATGAGAAAACTATTCAGGCATTTGAACAGCCTATGTTCGAGTTGCCTGGCATTTACTGGACGGTCAAGCTACCAACTGCCGAGCTCGCGCACAACTTTGTGACCTCCTTAGCAATAGATAAAAATCAGTTTAAAGTGGTTTTTGGAAAACTGCGAGCAACCCCAGCAGTTTAACTCAGTTCAAGCAACATACCAATGGTCAAAATCTAATGGCACAAATTGCAAAACATCTGTGACAAGATACACAAGACACTTGCGAAGACTCAAAAAGTAAGGAAGCGAATTTCCGACAAGCATCAGACAGACACTGGTTCCAAGTTGGTGATCACGTCCTCCTCAGATTGGCAAGCATCAAACTATGAGAACAGGATTGCAACAATTTGAAGCCTCAGTACTTGGAAAGAAAGATTAAAGACATCCTCAGACACCAACAAAGAGGTTAAGTGATAGAGTATCTCGTCAAGTGGCATGGTTATGATGCCTTACATGATAGCTTGGATCCTTACCACAACCTACAAAATTTGGATCAACATGTTGATGGCTACTTAAGCCGGCTTCAACTTATGTCTCTCAATGCACCTGATAGCCACGGCTAGAAGGAAGTGTTAAATCGTTGACATACACGAGTCCCTAAAGTCTACTCATGGGCATTCTTGTCCTCACTATTCTGATATGAGATGTTCCCATCTCTGTGTACAGCTGACTTTGACCACTTGGCCATGCCACTGGATGTGGAGATCGTTGATGTTGACCCACCTCGCACTGGGGTGCCATTGTGTGGTGATCCACTCATCCGCGATTTCAAGACAGTTGCCATGACGTGCCAGAGACACGCAAAGACACTTTGCTCTAGTTCTATAGCCTCAAGGATTTCCTCAATTGACTGGTCATGGACGCGAGTTGTAATGTTTTTAACCTTGTGTCCTTGATTTGGTGCTAGATGAGGCCCAGATTGGTGTGGCCCAGATTGGTGTGGCCCTCATTGGTGTGGCCCACCAATGAGGGATCATGTGTAGGATCTGAGAATGACCTCTTCTGTGTCCTCTTTTTGGCTGCCGACCATGCTCCCGCCTGTGCAGAATCCTGCTGGATGGTTGAGTCTCAACTAGTGGATGGATACGTTTGGGCCTCCTCACCTATCAATCAGTCGCCGGCCAATGTTGATTCTGATATTGTGGTAGTGGAACGTGCTCCCCTATGATCACAGCGATCACACTTGCTTCTATTATTGTAGTGATTTCTTTGGCCTCCCTTACTGTTGAACGATTGCCCCTCCGCATGCCCAAGTGCAGTGCCGAGAGGTGCAAACGAGCCGCCAAAGAGAGGAAAAATCATCGCAGTTGGATCTAGCGGCTCAAGGATTGCTTCAAACAAAAAATCGCCCCTGAAAGCTGACAAGTTAATGAATCCAGTGGAAGTTCAATCACCAGAATTGGACAACTAACAAGGCAGATATGAGCTTCCAAGGTTGGGGTGTGCGCGGCGGCTCTAGGAGCCGACCGCGACTCAATTTCCGGTAGAAAATCTGACGGAGTGAGTAACAAAAGTACATCTGGCGAATCATCCCAAGAGAACTGCCAAATCTCTCCCGTATATTATCTGTCAGAAGTCAGTAGTACGAATTGATACTGGGGGACTTCGCCAAAATTCTGGCTCGGAGTCTGCGACTCCGAAGCACAGTTTGTTACTCACGGACTCGGTCAAAATTCTGACTGCAGGTCCGCGGACAAGTTTCAAGCCCTGTCTAACCCCATCATCAAAATCAACACAAAAGTAACCGAGGTGCATCAAAACCGTGTAGGCAATCCCTCCATCACGTGCAAAGGAATTTGTGCTTCAAGAAGGGTGTTTCGCACGTTAAGGAAGGCGCCACAGCGTGTGCACACCATGGGGGCGTTAGTCGTTTCTGTGGTGTGTCACACCTGCACTTTGGCAGGCATAACTTGGGCTAAATTTGGCCAAATCACGCATGATTTAGTGCGTTGGAGAGATCATGACTAGCTCTACAAATTCTTAGATCATGTTCTTTTTTTAAAGAAATGGAGAATTCCGTTATTCACAAAACTGACTGTCTCTAAATTCTTGCTCATATAGTGGGAGGCGACCAGAAAGCTCATGATCAATCTCAGACTCGCTCAAAAGGAAGAACTGAACCACAACAGATGGTCAGACACATTGGAACTGCCACCACACAGTTTCTGAAAAAAGGGTTATGGGCCTACAGTTGTGACCTTCTCCGAGACGTTCATGCCTTTTGCAATGCACGTGATTGCCATCGTGGACAATGTTACCATGAATCCTGAGAGCTTGATGGAGTAGAGGCTGAGCAAATGGCATAGAAGGAGACGTAGCCCATCCAGAAGTGTACGGGTGGCCTAAGGTCTGGGCTATGGATGTGGTAGTTTAAGCTCCACCTTGCGCACAAGGAGCTTTTGGATGTCATGTTGGGAAAGGAGGTGCTCGTCGAGGCGACACGGAGGTGCCCATGCTCTTGGTATCCAGGACAGCTTAGTTGTAGTGGGGCTTCTTCCAAGGCTACAAGCTGACAGCCGAAGCTTGGCAAAAACTCTGCACCATCCACTAATACAATTCGCTCGCAAACAAAATCTTTGCGAGAATGAAGCGGCTCCTCATGGTGAGAATCGAGGAGGGAGATGATTTCATCTCCACCATGCTGCAGACTGAGTCGCTTGCCTCACAATACAATGATGTCGGATGGAAGATTGACGCACAACTATAGACGATGGCCCTCCTCATGGCCCTATCTGAGGAGGGTCCTACGATGTGGGATCCACTCATCACCATCTTGGAAGGATGGCCAGAGGACAAGCTCACCTATGGCGTGGTTGCAGAGTACATCCGGAACGAGGCGCATCACCAAAGCTACAGAGAGGCCTCATCTTTCTCATCAATCCTTGTCACCAAAACACGTGGTGGAGGAAGCGAGGACAAAGGAAGCAATGAAAACGGAAGTAGCAAGAAGGGTGCCAAAAAAGGTGCAAGCCACAACTATGGCAAGGAGGGCCACTACGCCTGAGAGTGTCCAGAGGAGGCGAAGGGCGGCAGCAAGAACACCAAAGGTAAGTCGCTCGTCAATAGAAACAAGAACCACTTCCTCAAGAAGGCCAACAGAAGGTGCCTGGATTTTGGGGCCAAGGAGCACACCTAGGGAGAGAAGGTGGGGTTTTTCAACTACGAGAAGTCCCCAACTCAATGGTGGTCACAAAAGACAAAGTTGAGCCGGCGATCGGCCAAGGTGACGTAGAGGTGGAAGTCGTGGTGCGTGCAAAGAAGTCGCTGCGTGTAATTCGTGATGTGCAGTACATCTCCGGCCTGGCTGACAATACGAGTGTCAGCCACTTCATGGATAAGGGGTATGAAGTGCTCTTCCTTAGGAAAGACACAGTGGTACGCAATGACGGGGACGATAAAGTTGTACTAGAGGCAAAGCATGATGGTGGTCTCTACATCTTGGAGACCAAGGTGATCCCTACAGCATCTGATGCAGCAGACTTGTAGGAGCGCGTCATCAACATGGCCAAGGGAGAAAGAGCTGAACTGGAGCTCTTGCACTGACGGTTGGCACATTCACCGTCCACAACCGTTATGGATTGTGAAGTGTGAAATGGTGTGTGGCCTCTTCATCGACAGCGCAGTAGAGGCGGTAGCAGGTGTAGCAGCACGCAAAAAGTGTGAGCCTTGCCTTTTGAGCAAGTTGTGGTGCAAGCTGTTCAATGAGAACGTGGATCATGCATAGGACCTGCTGGAGGTTGTGGACCATTCAAAACTCCATCAAATAGCTGCTTAAGATACTTCGTCACCTTCATTGACGCAGGAAGCTCTTTGTGTAATTCATGAAGCGTAAAAAGGCAAATTCCTAGACCAGCTGAAGGAGTACATCACAGCGGTGGAGAGGCAGAGTAGCCGCAAGGTCAAAGCACTACGCAGAGAAAACGACAGCTGTGAGTTGTAGTGGATGGGTAAAGCAACAGGGCATCAAGCAGGAAACTAGTACTCCGTACTCACCACAACCGAACAGTGTGCCAGAGCGGGTGAACCAGACGTAGCTAGACATGATGCAGACCATGCTTGTGGATGCGCCAATTAAACAAGGGTTCTCGTTTGAGGCTATGCGTATAGCAAGCTACGAGTTATGATTAATCACCTTAAATTGATACGAGTTCATCAAAAAGTGTATTCCTATATGCAAACATTTCTTAGAAATCATGAACAAAAGTTAATACAACTAGAGCCCATGTATACATTCATTGTATAAGGTGTCAGTTACTATGGATTGTATGTACTACGTACTAGTTTTTGTTTGAAGTCCATGTCCACTGATATGTTCACTTCTTAATTCATTTGCCGGTTCACTGTTTTGCAAATGAGGTGATTGGTCATACGTGCAAGCTACAGCATCAACTTCACCTCAAGACAGGTGCTGAAGGACAAGGGCGGCTAGAAGACGCCGTACGAGGTTTGGAACAGGCGCAAGGCACATGTAGCACACCTAAAGGTGTTTGGTTGCAAGGCGCACACGATGGTGCAACCGGCACAGCAACGTGAAAACAAGCTAGAGTTGAGGGCAAAGTCGTGCTTGTTCTTTGTCTATGAGAACATGCAAAAGGCATATCGGCTCTGAGATCCACACATTCAAGAGATCATCTACAGCCATGGCTTTGAGTCCTTGACTACAAGAAGGAGCCAACGGATGTGGAGGTCGAGGATGCGGCGTCGGAGCGCGGTGGTGCTGCATAGGCATTAGCTCACATGGAGGACTCCGATGACAATCCAGCTCGGCTGGAGATCCATTGAAAAGATCCGTTGGAGGAGGCACTACAGGGGGCAAAGCGCATACTCTCGATAGAGTTCACATCAGCTGTCAGAGGAAAATCCTATGGACGTGCCGTCTGTTCGGTTGATGTTTTGCCGGTGCAGGAGAGATCCTCGGAGAGCCACCCAGTCGATGTTTCACTAGAGCAAAAGGAGTCAACGGACTTGTAAAAGAGCGACGAGGTGCCAATAAAATTGCCACGTCAAAGTAGGAGGCAGTGGAGAGCGAGGAAGAGTTTCGACGCAAGCACCGGCCGATGGATTAGCATGACGCGGCGCATGCTGGCTACATCAATGGAGCCAACGACCATGCAAGAGTTGCTTGCGCGGCCCAAGGGAGGGCAGTTGGATGCCGCCATCAAGTCGGAGTTGGCATCCATTGCCAAAAATGACACGTGGTAGCTACTTGGCATGCCAAGAGATGCCAAGGTCATCGGCTCAAAGTGGGTCTTTTAGACCAAGTTCATAAAAGAAGGTCTGGTGGATAAGTACAAGGCAGGGCTCGTGGCAAAGGGATATGCACAGTGTAAGGAAGAACAGTACAATGAGACGTTCACCCCCATTGCCAAGCTCACAAGCATCCAGGCGATCCTTGTAGTGGTAGCCACAAAGGACATGGAGCTCCACCAAATGGATGTGATTACGAACTTCCTTAACAGAATCATCAACAAAGAAATCTACATGGAGGTGCCACAGGGGGTGGAGGCGCCGGAGGACAAGGTGTGCAAGCTACGAAAGTCCTTGTATGGGCCAAAACAATCACCCTGATGTTGGTACTAACAGATGGACAGCTTTATGGCACAACTCTGCTTCAAGTGCTGTGAGGCAGATCACAGCATGTATGTGTGGCGCAACAAGAAGCTCCATCAGTTCACTTAATTCTACATTGACAATATGATCTTGTGCTCCTTAGACCTGCCGGGCCTACATCAGCTGAAAGAGTAGCTGAGCAACAGGGTCCAGATGTTGGACATGGGGGAGCTAGAGTTCTACCTTGGGGTAAGCATCACACGGAACCGGAGGTGCGCATGCTTGAGCTTGGGCAGGCCAAATTTGTGGCCGAGGTGCTGAAGCGAGACAACATGAAGGAGTGCAAACCAGTTTTCAGTCCTATTTCCATGACCTGTGAACTGAGTGCGGCAATAGGGCCGCAAACAAAAGAAGACCGGGAGGACATGTCATGGGTGCCCTACCAATCGACGGTGGGCAGTCTCATGTACACCATGGTGGCAACTCGACGGGACCTAACCTATCCGATGGGCAGGTACGTGGCCGATCCAGGGCCACTACACTCGCATGCAGTCAAAAGCATCCTACAATACCTATAGGTAACGCGGCACACACGCTTGAGGTTTGACGGCAAGGGGTGGTCGGACCCCTTACGTCTGATCTACTCTATGGATGTAGACTATGCTGGCAATGTGGACAGGCAGAAATCCACATACGGCTACGTGTTCTTCCTCGCAGGTGAATTTGTCTCATGATGCAAGACTACGTTGCCACCTTCATAGTGGAAGTGGAGTACATTGCGCTGGCTAAGGCGGTCAAGGAGGCGATGTGGCTCCGTAGGCTGCTGGGGAAGTTGGGCATGCCAGAGTAGGGGCCTTCGGTCATACTAGAGGATAACATCGGCTCCATCTTGTTGACCAACAATCCAATGCAGCACAGGAGGGTGAAGCACATTGACGTGCGTTCTCACTACACATAGGACATGGTTGAAAAGGGACAGGCGGTGCTGCAACACTGCAATACGCACAACATGCTTGTGGATTGCTTGACCAAAGTGCAACCCGCGGACTCGCACACGATAAGCGTGGCTGGGCTTGGGATGATCAGCTATGATGGGCTGGAGGATGCATCGGAAGATGAGTGAGAGCAAGCTGTAGCAGCGGACATGGAGAGTGCAAGAGGGGGAAGATATTGAAAATTTGCCCCTCTGCATGTCCAAGTGCAGTGCCGAGAGGCGCCAACAAGTCGTCGGAGTAAGGAAAAAACCTCAAAGATGAATCTAGAAGCTCAAGGATTGCTCCAAGCACAAAATGGATGGTTACCCCTGAATTTTGACAAGTTGCTGAATCCGGTGGAAGTTAAATCACCAAAATCGGACAAGTAACAAGGGAGATATGAGCTTCCAAGGTTGGGTTGTGCGCGGTGGCTCTGGGAGTCGGCCGCGACTTGACGTCTGGTAGAAAATATATCACAGTGAGTAATGAAATCACATCTGGCGAGTTATCCCCGGAGGAATGCCGAGTCGCTCCGGTAGGTAATCCACCGGAATTCAATAGTTAATGGGAGACTTCGCCAAGATCCTCGCTCGGAGTCCACGACTGAGTAGTACACTTTGCTACTCAGGGACAGTCAGAATTCTGACTGCAGGTCCACGGACAGGTTTCAAACCCTGTCAAATCCCATTGTCAAAATCAACACAAAAATGACCGAGGTGCATCAGAACACTTTAGGGGATCCCTCCATCACGTACAGAGGGATCTGTGCCTCCAGAATGGCACTTCGCATGTGAAGGAAACCGCCACAGCTTGTGCACACCATGGAGGCGTTAGGCATTTCTGTTGTGGGTGCAACCTGTGCTTTGGCAAGCACAACACGGGCTACGCTTGGCCAAATCATGCACGGTTTGGTGAGTTGGAGAGATTATCAAATCATTTCCATGTTAACGCAAAATTTCGTTGTTCCCTTTGAAAAACTAACTGTTCCTAGATTCCTGCTCAAATAGCGTGAGGCAACCAGAAGTGAACCACAACAGACGGTAAGACACATTGGATTTCCCACCATGCAATTCTTGACACTTGCACCCATGCCTGCATTTGAACGTGTGAGTTTCCCCGTACCTGTACAAACGCCAACATGTGCAGCTTACCCTACGCATGTGCCTGTAGAATCCCTGTGTCTGTGCCTGTGCCTATGCTAAGAACGTCCTTTCTTGCTTCCAGTTCTCCAAATGTATGTGAGCTTACAATCATTACATCTGCGTCCCTACTGTCCTTTACATCGACGCCTACCTCTTCTCCCTCTCCCCAGGCTGAGGTGAGCATCGCTTTAACTCATAAGCCCAACATCTTCTCTAGTCACTACCTTCTGGAGCATACCGGCCGCCTTTCTTTACATCTTAACACCTTGTTTGTACCATCGAGAGCAGTGATTCTAGCACCAGAGCACATGGGCTTCATATCCAGGCATCTTACATCAAGGTACACCTAGCATAATCGATCGGCCATGAGATAGATTACACGTGAGTTCTCTATTGCATGATGTGTCACAGCCAACCTTGTTGTGGTCTAGTCCATGCCAAACGCGTGTGTCTTGACAACCTGGAGCTCTCCCTCAGTGTTGCCTGATCTAGGTACATCAAAGAGGCACTCTCAGCAGAGGATACATTGCTTTGGCCCATGTTTTGCGAGGATGAGCTCCACACCATCGGAAAGCATGGTATCTACAAACTTGTCAACCTTTTCTCAAGGAATAGGTTGTACATGGCAAGTGGATAGTTTGATACACATTGAAGCCAGATGGTACATTGGATTGCTAAAAATCCCGCTTCATAGCCAAGGGATTCTTGCAAATGAAGGATGTCAACTTCACTGTCACCAATGTACCTATCGGTTGTATGGCCATATCACATGCTTCATTGGTACCATAGGCCAACAAAACTAGGATATGCACCACATGGATGTGAAAAAAAAATTCTTCCATGACATTTTTTAAAGAGGAGACCAAAATAGTGCATCCATCAGACTTCGAGGTTAGCGACAAATTCTAATGGTCGTGCAAGGCCTTGTATGGTCTCAAGCAGTCACTGCAGTACTTCAACCAGAAAATCACAAGCACACTGACTCATGAAAGCTATAAACAGAGTAAAGCCAATCTGTCCTCATTTGTCCAACAGGAATCCAGCATCCTCCTCTTTGTTCATGACCACTTGATTTTGTCTCCCATGATGGAGGCGGTGAAAGAAGCCAAGGCAGTCCTCAAGGGTACCAATGAGATGAAGAACCGTGATTCTAAAGATGTATTCACCAAGATTGAGATTGTACATGACCATTGGAAGCAAACACTCTTGCGTCACAAAATGCATTACGTCCCAATGTGTGCTTTACCAACCTCCTTGGTGTAATTCCTAGAACATCCACACCTATCACACTGAATGGAAAAGACGCTCTTAAGGTTGATGATCCAAAACAGCTAGGAAAAACAATGAAAATGACCATGTACTTGCGTCTCATTGGCTCCCGGATGCACTTGGCCACAACCACTTGTCCTAACATTGCCTTTGTTTTCAACATGCTTGCGGGTTATTACCTTGTCCATGGGCAAGAGCCCTAGATTTTCTTTTGATATTGGTGCAATATGTTATCTCCACACTGTATCTCAGGCTCTCCTTCTATTAGGAGTGCTCAATGGTGGTTGAAAGCTACAAAGATGGTGAATGGGCCTGGACTTCTGATAGGCATGGTGAGACAGGCTACGTGCTCTTGTTGGATTGCATTGTTGTGTCATGGAGTAGTGGCAAGCATTGGCTGCATTGCACATAGTTCAACCGAGGAAGAGTACATTGCATGGGGAGCTAGGGCTGCTATAGCATTGTGGATGCAGTGCTTGTTATTCAAGTTGCACCAATATGTGCCTTCCATAATTTTTCATTGTGATAATGAGAGTGCACTTGCGATTTCAGAGACTTCTGGTATGTTTCATACATGCACATATAACATTGCTGTTGAGCATTCACATATGCATGATTTGGTCGAGCGGCAAGTGGTATCTGTCATCTGAGTCGGTACGGAAACGGGCTGATTTCTTGACCAAGGTACTGGCAAATGGAAATTTTGGGATGGCCATTTCATCCGTCAGTCTGTGCCCCTTGCCTAAGGGTGGCTGAATTGGAATGTGTGTATGTTAACTTTTTAGCTTCTCGTTACACACTCGTGTCAGTTTTTCATGCCTATGGACATGCATACCATAAGGTCGTGGGGGACTGTTGTAATGCAAGTTTTTCTTGTTTGTGTGTCCAGCTGGCTTTGACCTCTTGGCCATGTCCATGCCCGCATATGTCTTTGATGTGGACCTAGCTAGCACAAGGGTGCAGTCATGTGGCGAATCAGCCAGTTGAAACCGTAAAGAAGTTGCCAAGGCTATAGAATGATAACAGCATGTCAGGATATGCTTCTCTTATTCTACAACCTTTACGAGGACTGACGATGTGCATTCTTTTAATGTTTTTGCATACACCATGCACTGATTAGTGTCGTATAAGGACATATGTGCATTCGTAGGATCAGACGATGATGCATGTGGATGTGCATGCACTGAGTTACGGCCAAAGTAGTGGTTTTCAACCGATGTTTGAAAAATTTTCCTGTCGCGGCATGCGGCTTGACTCGCACATGCGGGAGCTATTCATGCTATGCGCTTCTCACTTGCCCTTAATGTATGCAATTGAATTGTTTGAAACTCATAATACTATGAGCATATCCCCTAGAGAGCCCCTTACTCTTCTTTCACCTGCCCTGTGTTACGTCACTCACGTACAAAAGTCCCTGAACTCCATGTGTGGGTATTTTTGTCCTTGAACTATTGGCCAACCATAGATGGACCTCTGGATTTTCTTGCCGTTTAGCCAAGGGCATCTTGGCTACCTGGACCAACCTTGGATGCCAGTTCTGGACGGTTTAGACATGCTTCACCACTTTCCAAAAGTATCAATACATCTATCATAAACCGTATTGCTCTCTAAGATTATTTGGTCAAATTCTTGATGGTGCTCAACTCTCATAAAGATATGTCTCGATCTTGTCGAAATCCCCTGCTTTCTCGGCGGAGTTTCTCATGACATAGCATTGTACGTGTCGCTTGACTTGAGCACGAAAGACCTTAAACATGCATTTTGTTTGCTTTGTGTTTATGCACTTGAAATATCTGGCACTCGTCATTGAAGTATAATTAATGTTAACTATAAATCATCAAAGTGTTCTAAATCATCATATCGTCTTTTTCTCTACAACTTCTACTTATGAAGCATCTGCGTTCTGCTTGGTGTAACAATTGGTATCAGAGCACAGCATCTCTTCAGGGAAAATCATACTCCCATGCAATCAACCCAAAATTTCTTTAGCACATCTTTGTCATGTAGAAGATCACAGACCTCACAATAACACTGGCAAAAGGAGCTAGTGCAATTGGCGACGAGCACCAACAAGCCGGCAAAGATCTCGTCAATGGAGGATCATCTGCAAAAAAAATCAATTTATCTTCCATGTAATCCAGGCAGCAGTAGGGACTGTTAAAGTAGTGAATGTCGTCCCGTGTAATACTAGAAACTAATGGGGCAGGTCATTTGATGACCTTGCTCCTAGCATGTGTTTTCCCCAAAGCTTAGGACTGTTGTGGTCAATGGCTACAAGCCGTTTGGGTGATGTGTGCACGGGCTAGTCCAGCCAGGATGATGGCTCCAACTATTTGTATGCTCCGTTTGTTATAGGACGTCACTTCTTGATCTAAGTATTCTATCTTTCTCATCATGGCATCAAGCCACCAATCTGGACCTTCAATCGTCAACTTCGCTTCCGCCTTCAACCCATCATCCTGTGATACCTCTCATCCACGGCGTCACTCGTCGTAGGTGTCACTTCTCCCTTTCTGCCTGCGCTGCTGTCGTTCTGATCACTCCCCCGGGGCGCGTTGGTGCTCTGCCCTTCTTGTTGTCTCCCCGTCACAGTTTGGCTATCTCTGCGCATGTCTCCCCTTTTGCACACGTCACCGACGTCGTTGGCGCGTGGCGCCTGTTGGCATCCGGCGCCCGTGGGCGGACAGCGCCCCCCGTTGGCTCACGGCGGCTGTTGGCATCGCCATCATTCACGTGCAGTGTCCATTGGCGCGCGGCGCCCCCATTTGCGCATGGTGCCCGTGGCGCGCGGGGCCTGCCCCCCCCCCTACCACTTGCCGGCGGCGGTCCCCCCCTCTGTGGCCGTCGGTGCCACCCTCCCGTGGCCCTTGGCGGACC
>SZWC01007584.1:27687-38964 GCA_023375785.1 Penium margaritaceum | reverse complement strand
AACTGCTAGGAAGCTTCCTAGCCTTGCTGCTGCTGACGTGGCGACACTGTCCAGTCAGCTGATGCACTAGCAAGCAGGCAGGTGCAAGAAACAGCAAGGATCAGGCTAGGGAGACGCGCAAAGTCTCATAAGCTTCAATAGCTTAGTAAATGCAGAGAGAAATGACAAATGACAGG
Source organism: Penium margaritaceum (assembly GCA_023375785.1). Classification (NCBI taxonomy): domain Eukaryota; kingdom Viridiplantae; phylum Streptophyta; class Zygnematophyceae; order Desmidiales; family Peniaceae; genus Penium; species Penium margaritaceum. The sequence continues at coordinate 38,788 of SZWC01007584.1, read as the reverse complement.
TCCAGGGCATAAATACCTGCCGCGGCGCACAGCGGGTGTCGCACGCGGCAGTCCTAGATTTGTCCTAAAACCGGCCTAAAACCACTGTTTTGGCCGTAACTCTACGCACACATGTCAGAATCCTGCGCCGTCTGAACCTAGACGTGCAGAATCAAAAGACGCACGCAACGACTGGTCACATGCATGCATCCATCGACTGACAGCGAGTATATAATGCAAAAACATGCAAATGGGTCTCATGCCCAGTCCGCCGAAAGGCACCTGCAAGACGTAGAAGGCACAGCAAGGAGTCCCGGTGACATCTGGGGCTCTGGAGCAGTGGTCGGTCACCTCCAGACGGGTAGGCCGCCGCCTGTCATCGCGCCGGTGTCACCAGGGCCGCCTGCCTCAGGGATCTGCACGAGTATGGACACGGCCGAGTGGTCACAGTAAACTGTACAGAAACGGCACAAATCACAACACGGAGTAGTCAGAGTAAGAAAAACGGATCGTCAGTGGCGAGTAACAAGCCACAAAGGTGTGGCTTTGTGGTGGCTACGAGCATGAGGGAGCCAGCGAGCGAGCAGCGAGCTCGATCTCGCTCGCCACCCTTGAAACTGGTGGATTCGACCCCACCTGCCCACAGAACGATTTACTGTCCAAGCAACAATCTGACTAGAGGGTAAACCCGGTTATGCTCATGACCAATCGTGCACGAAAGCATGTGAGAAATTCAAATGAGGCTGGCAAGCTCTGATTGAGCCACTTTATGGCTCGTCTTCCCAACATTTGGTCACGACGAGTCAACCGGCGAAGTCGTCTCTCTCTGGTCAGTCACTTGCACCTGTGATGTGAGTGTGCAACGAGGCCAGAGGTCATCGTGTGATAATGACATGAATCCAACACTCCCCCATGACCCACAGCCGACGCACAAGAACGACACTCACACACACTGTGCGAACGTCACAAGAAGTGACACGCCACAAGACTATACACGAGCTCTGGCATGACAGCTCAACCAAGAGCATCACAAGGACACAACAACCCAACAGCGTGCACTGCTGCCTTGAAGACATTGCTGCTGAGTGCCTTCGTGAGGAAGTCAGCTCGGCGCTGTCGCGTGTCAACCCACACAATCTTGACATCACCTACAGCCATACGTTCACGTACAAAATGATGTTCCACATTGATGTGCTTCGCGCGAGTGTGATGCATGCCATCGTGCTCAACAATAGCTTTGGTGCTTTGATTGTCACATCGCAAGGTAATGCAGTGAATGGGCACACGCAGTTGCTGAAGCAACCGACACAACCAAATGCTTTCACAAGTGCCTGCACCGAGGGCGACATATTCCGCCTTACTGGAGCTGCGTGCGACGCAGCCCTGTTTACCACTTTTCCACGAGACGGCCGTTCCGCCGACGAGAAAGACATAGCCAGTGCGGCTGCGTGCATCCGTGTCATGCGCCCAGTCGCTGTCCGTGTAACCATCAACAGCGACTGACGGCTGCGCCTGGTAGCAGAGACCGACACGTGCAGTGGAGAGCGCATACCTGACACCACGCAACGCGGCCTCCATATGCCGGATCCGTGGGCACTGTGAGATCTGCGCAAGGAAGTTCACAGCAAAGGCGACGTCTGCTCGTGTGGTGGTGGCTAGGTACATTAAAGACCCTATGACGCGCAAGTAGTCCGTAACATCTACTGGCTCCCCCAGCTTGGACAGATCTAGTGATTTCAACAGCTTCTGCCCGGCGGGTGTCATCGGCGTGGATGCTCAGGGCACGGACTCAAGGAGCAAGGCAAAGCGCTCCCCCAGGCTCCTGACATACGCAGCCTGGTGAACATGCAGAATACGGCGAGCACGATCACGCTCAAGCTCCATGTCGAGAAAAACTCGAGCTGCGCCCAAGTCCATCTTGTACATAGACTGCAACAAGGACTTCACAGTCGACACTGCCTCTCGACTTGGTGACACAATGAGCAGGTCGTCCACATAGACGAGGACAGCAACAAACAGCACAGAGTTGGGACTGACAAAGAGGGAAGGATCCACTGTGCTACGACGGTATCCACCCTTCTCTAGGATAGAGGTGATCTCCTGGTTCCAACACCGTGGTGACTGCTTCAGGCCATAGAGAGCCTTGCGCAGTCTGCACACCCTGTTGGTGCTGTCTTAGAACCCTGGAGGTTGCACTACGTAAATCTCCTCATCCAGCTGACCATGTAGAAAGGCGTTGTTTACATCAATCTGCTTGAGCTCCCAGTCATGGTGAGCGATAAGACTCAGAAGGACGCGGGCAGTGGTGTAGCGTCCGACGGGGCAAAAGTCTCGTAAAAAAAAACGCCAGGGACATGAGAAAACCCCTTAGCGTTGAGACGTGCCTAATGCTTGTCAAGCTCGCCATTCGGCTTGTAATTGCGCCGAAAGACCCATCGTGCATCTATGGCCTTGGGACCGGGCGGGAGATCGATCAGCTCGTAGACGACGTGGTCATCAAGAGCTCGAAGCTCATCCCGCATGGCAGCCTCCCACTGCTGGGAGTCGGGCGCAGCGCGTGCCTGGCGAACAAATGTCAGGTCGGACGACGCAGGTGCAGCAGCAGTGACTGTGGCGTGACACTCACCGACGGTGCTACGGATGGCGGCTTCGAGAGCATGCTCGTGCTCGGACATGAGTAGTGTCCGATCGAGGGCAGAGCTGTGATGGACGACTGCTGTGGCTAGGCCCAAGGCGTCCATGCCAGTCGGCAGTCCCACAGGTTGTTCTGGATGGGACTGGACAGGACGGGCGGATGAGGCTGCGGCACTGGAGGAGCGAGTGGGGAGCGCTCAGAGATGCCCTCCACGAACAAAGGGTTCAAGGGGAGCAGGACCAGGAGGGTCACCAGGTGACGGCGTAGGGATGGATCGACTGGGTGCCACAGGGGTAAGTGGAGTGGACGGAGCCGCTGAGGAGTGGGCAGGAGAAATGGACTCGGACGGAACTGGGGAGGACACAACAGGAGACTCAGGAGCTCCAAGCGATCTCGACGACACGGAAGGAGAAAGAGGAGCGCCAGACGATGAGTGCTGCTCAGAGGGTGGAGACTGCGAAGAAGGGACAGCAGCAGGAACTGCAGTGACAGTGGGAACTGTAGGCCTGAATTCCCCCCGCAACCAAGAGAGCGGCAGCAGGGAGGCGGCCGACGAGTGACGACTGAGGTCACGGAGGAACACAGACTCAAAGAAAAGAGTATCGCAAGATTTAAAGACGCGTTGGCGCTCCTAGTCCCAGAAGCGCCAGGCTATGGACTGGGCAGACACTCCCAAGAGAGGGCAGACATGCCCACGAAGGGAAAGTTTACCATCACGAAGGTCCTCAGGGAGCCAGACGGATGTAATGCTACCCCAGACGCGAGCAAGTCGGAGATCAGCATGGGTCCCGTACCAACGCTCACAAGGGGTGACCGTGCGGGGAAGAGGCCCGTGCGGGACATGATTCCAAGCCGAGGTCATGTAACTCATGGCCTCAAAGGCGAACAGAGGAGGGACACCGGACTCAGAAGGAAGGGTACGGATGCCGTTGGAAAGAGTCCGGTTCCAACACTCAGAGACTCTGTTTTGTTGAGGTGTGCAGGGAGCCGAGGTCTCCAAACACACCCCTTGAGACTCAAGAAACCGGAAGGTGGGACCAAGAAATTCAGCACCGCGGTCGCTACGAAAGACACGCAGGGAGCGCTGACAGGACCGTTCAGCCTGCCGGAGCCAGGACTTCATGACAGCAGGGACGTCACTGTTTTGGCAAAGAGCGAAGACCCATAGAAAGTGGGAGAAGTCATCAGTGAGACACAAAACATAACGACCAATACCCTCAAGAAAGTCATGGGGGAGAGGACCCATGACATCAGCGTGAACAAGATCAAAGGGGTGGGAGGACCGGGAGTCAGAGGAAGCAAAGGGAGAACAATGCATTTTCCCTTGATCGCAGTCTAGACAGTCTGAGGTACAGGGCGAGGGAAAGGTGGACGGTGATAGCCCAAGAGCAGGTTGGAGACGGAGAATGCTGGAGATGGCATCAGTGTGCACATGGCCAAGACGGCGATGCAAGAGGTGGATGTCAGCAGGAGAGAGGGATGGTGCAACGTGACCAAGAGAGGAGCCAACAGAGTGGGGAGCGGGAGCAATGAGAGGCACACGATAGAGTTTCACACACTTAACCCCCCGCAGAACGATGCGACCAGTGGAACGAATGCAGACAGTGCCAATACCCCGACTTGCTGAGAAATCCATGCCTTGATCGTCAAGGGAGGGCACGGACAACAAGCTAAGCTCCAACAAAGGCACATATAACACGTCAAGGAGAAATAGCACGCCACTGGGACCATCAAAACGGATAACGCCAATGCCCTGGACGGGTAGCAGCTGACCAGAACCCGTACGGAAAAAATGGACGGAACCAGTGGGACCGAACGAGATAAACGCTAAGCGAACAGAGGTCATGTGGTGGGTGGCCCCGGGGTTGAGGACCCAGAAGCCACCGGAGACACGAACACGGGGAAGGACGCCACAGGTGGCAACAGTGCTGACAGAGGGTGGAGCCGAGTCATAGACAGACACACTGCAAGTGCTCAACCAACGAAACAGATGCGGACGGGAGCCCAAGAACATGACCGAGGGGGGGTCCCCACGAAGAACAGTGTCAGTGTGACAAGGTAGACCTCTGGCCAACGAAGACATATCCTCACCTCCCTGATCGTAAAGGTGAAGACGCTGGAGAAGAGACTGCTCCAATTGGCGCTAGCCGTAAACGGATGGTGCTGACGATGGAGGAGGCGAGCTCGAGGGAGGTGTGAACCACGTAGGAGGGATGTATGCCGAGGATGGGGGCCCAGCATAGATGGGCGCTCCGTAAGGCGGTGGCCAGCCCCACGGGTATGGGGCGGGGGGTGGTGCCGTGGATACGCAAGCGGTGGAGTAGACCTGTGTTGAGGTGGAGCTGGCGGGACGAGAGGAGGCGGGGTTGGAGCCGGTGGTGGAAGAAGAAGACGAGGCGCTAGTACGTGCCCAGTGCGCGTGCAGTGCACGCGCTAGGAAAAGATCGTCAGACGGCAGGACAGTTACGCGCAGAATGCTCAAAGGAACCGCAGTTCCAACACACAACCTCGCCAGGGACACGGGACGATGCAGTATCTTTGCCCTTCCCCTTGCCCTTCCCACGACCACGGCTACGTCCACGACCCTGGGAGGCGAGGGCGGTGGCCGTAGTGGTCGAGGAAGAAGAGGATGTGGAGGAGGAGGTGGCAGCTAAGGAGGACGTAGGGGAGGAAGCGACGGTTACGGCAGCAACCCCGGCGACTGTAGTGCGGTGAAGAAGTTTGTTCAGGAGGCTGGTTCACCAGGCGGCGAGCCTCTCAGCGACAAAGTCCCAGAGAGCACCAACGCCCGGTGGAGACTTCGGAGGAACTGGCTGAGAAGTGAGACGCTGCAGCTCATCAGATTTGACGTCGCGGAGAAGGTCTGACAGCTCAGGGATCAGCCCATTCACCATGGTGTGCACAGCCACCAGCTAGCCTGGCGTGGCACCGCCCAGCTCACGAAGGAGCTTGAGCCCGCGTGCCCAGTAGGCATCGGCCGACTTGTCAGCACGCATTAAGAGCGTGCTGAATTGCACAATGAGTGCACTTTGGGCTGCCTGACCAGTGATGGTGGTGCGACGGTGAAGCATGGTGTAGGCACCGACAGGGTCAGCTAGACGCTGCACGGCGGGATCGGCGTTGTAGGTGCCGACATCGTTGACAAGGGTCTCAGGCGCAGCAGCAATGAGGGCGCGGACACCGTGGGTGGGCTCAGCTGAGACATGTGTGAAAGGAGCAACAGCTGGGAAGTAGTATTCCCACAGACACTCCCCCTGAGACCAGGCGCTGAAACGAGTTTCCCGGGAGGAGAAAGAAAGCCTAGCGAATAAAACAGGTGGTTGCGAGAAGAAATGATGCTGGCGCGCGACAGGAGTGAGGTTGGTAGTAAAAGGCGAATTAGCAGTGTTCCGGCAGCGGTGCTAGATGCAGCGGGTGTAGAGGAAGCAGCAGCAGTGGTGCTAGCGCTTGCAGCAGTGGTGGGAACTGACGCAGCAGGGAGGCGCTTAAGCACAATAGGTGCAACCTCATCAGCAAAGGCGGCGCGGTTATCATCGGCAAGCTTGAGGCGGTCCTCAGCCTCGCGTTGTGCCTTGCAAGCGAGGCGCAGCTGGCGCTGCAGGTCAGCTATGATTGAATCGTCGTCACTCGGCATGGTGACGATGACGAGGTCCTGCCGGACAGATTTCGGCAGAGTTTCCCCTGCCCCAGTGGGCGTGGGAAAACTGGACGTGCCCAAGGCACGAGGTATGTGTGCTGCAGGACAGCATGATCCCAATCAGAGAGAAACAAGCAAGCAAGGGGCAGAGCAATAGCCGAGGACCCTCACAAGGCAGAGGGAGATGAGGGTGTACGCAAGAAGGCAAGGAGTTGTGGAACGGCAGCGGCGAATGCAGTAGAGACAACAGAGATAGTGCACGCAACAGGAATCACCAGAGCAAGCGCTCTGGTGGTGAGGACCGCCCCAAGGGTCGTGAAGGTTGCAACGATGGAGATGGCCGCTGTGACGACGCTGGTGACAGCCGATGGAGCAGGTGAGGCAGTTGTAACAGCACTTGAGGTGGAGGTACGAATGGAGGAAACAGCCAAAGACACGGTAGACGCAGTAGAGGCAGTCGCGGCGGCAACAGCAGAGGCGGCTGCAGCAACCTGAGTAAAAACATCAGCAGCTGCAGCAACCACCAAACCGGCAATAACCGCAGCTTTGGTGTACGACTCGGCAGCACGTCCTGCCGAGGTCGAGGCAGATGCGCGAGAGGCTCGGGCAGTGGCAGCAAGTGTGGCGGCGGTTGCTACTGCTGTGTCTATCACTGCCAATGCTGTGCGTGTGATCCTGGTGGCCACGTCAACGACGTCGTGACCTAGGACAGGAAACACCCAAGCAGTGACTGCGTCCATCCCAATGCTATTATACGGTTGCTCAACCCTCCCAAGGGAATGGGGAAGAGGAGAGCTTACCGGAATGGAGGGCTGCTTTGGCAGTGAGGCGGAAGTTGACTCGGTAGAAGCGGCGTCACGACGGATGTGGCGTTGCCGCGCAGAGCTCTCCTCGGAGTGGTCGCCAAGGGGAGTGGCGCTGGTAGCTTCCCAATGCGCTAGCTTGGCGACGGCCACCACCGCGATGGTGGTGCAGAAACCGCTACCAGGCCGTCGGATGTGTGCCAAGAGAGACGGCACTACAACTGCACGTCACGCCGCTTGCTGCTACCATCACGGTGCTCATGCGGCTGCGGAGAAGAATGTGGCGTGGGCAGTGCTGCGGCTGCTGCTGTGGGCGATGCCGTGGCGCTTCTCCGCTACAGTGCGGCCCTACACCAGAGCAGCCGGCCAAAGTGCGCTGAGAGGGAGCACTGAGGCGGGAGGGTCCAACCTACTGTGCCAATCACAGCGGAGGGGCGGTCGGCAGTGAGAGAGAGGGCGGCGGATGAGAAACTACTCCCCCCTCCAACAAAACGTCCAACAAACGGCTTGTTGCTAAGCGGGGCGATGCCCTTTGCCCGTGGCCGAAGGAGAGGAGGCGGGCGTAGAAGGGAGAGAGAGGAGGAGGGGAGAGCGGGAGGACACACTCTCCCCTAAGGGATACAAGCAGCTGGGGGTGGGTGCGTGATGCCAAGAGAGGTCGTCGCGCAAAGGGCCGAGGATCCACGGACGGCAGGTCGATCCGTCGTCCGTCTCTCACGCACTTGCTCTGATACCAGTAGATAGCCTAGACCAGCGAGTAGGGAGAGGCAAGAGCATGACACATGGTACGCAAGTGTGGGCAATGCGCCATAGCAGAGTGCAGAGTAGTCAGAGTAAGAAAAACGCATCGTCAGTGGCGAGTGACAAGCCACAGAGGTGTTACGAGCAGGATGGAGCGAGCGAGCGAGCAGCAAGCTCGATCTCGCTCGCCACCCTTGAAACTGGTGGATTCGACCCCACCTATCCACAGAACAATTTCCTAGTATAAACTAGGTTACTCTCCAAGCAACAATCTGACTAGAGGGTGAATCCGGTTATGCTCATGACCAATCGTGCACGAATGCATGTGAGAAATTCAAATGAGGCTGGCAAGCTCTGATTGAGCCACTTCATGGCTCATCTTCCCAACATTTGGTCATGACGAGTCAACCAGCAAAGTTGTCTCTCTCTGTTCAGTCACCTGCACCAGTGACGTGAGTGTGCAACGAGGCCAGAGGTCATCGTGTGATAAAGACATGAATCCAACACCACCGCAGATACTATTTGCATGCACCCAACGTTGTTTCTGACTGTGCCATTGCGTCTGCAGCATCATGCTCTGCCTGGGGTCCATGTCTCTTGTTGCGTGGCACTGTTTGGCATCATGGACCGTCGCAGGCACTGCCTGGGTTCGGGCAGCCATAACTCTTTGCTGTTGTTTTTCTAGCTGATTTTGACCGCACGACTGCGTTTGCAGCATTAGTATCATGGTATGGTCCAGTTTTTAGGCAAAACGGACGACACCCGGGTTTTGGGTTGTCGGGCGTCTGACAGCGCTCACCGAGAAAACCCTGTCTACAAGAAAACAGGTCAAGGACTGTTTTCTCATTGGCTGGTTAGCTGAGTTACAAGTTCTACACTAGTGAGGGGGAGCTAGAACTTGGAGGGGTCTCCCATTGTGTCTCATTCTTCATTCCTAATCAGTCACATTCAGTTTTCAGCTGCTTGCGCTAACACTGGCGCGCACCTTTCTGAGTAACAAACCAAGAGCTTCCAAACTTAGTCTCTAGAGCAGTAGACCGAGGGGGCAGTAGACTTAAGCAACAAGAGTGGAAGCGAGGACGTTGCATCAACAACGCTACTGCCCGAACATGCTGCCTAGTTTTCCATTTTTGTATCAGAGCCATAGCGTAGCAGCAGCAGCAAAAGAGTGGCGTACTGGTGCCAGACAATGCCGGCGGACCCCCATACGCGCCAGTGCGGGGGAAATGCCATCGTATCATTTCCTGAAGCATTGACCCGCCTGGTGGCGGTGTCTCATTTTTTCCCACGGCCATTGGGCCGGAGGAAATGCTGCCACATTTCTTCCGCTGGCAATGACCACCACGCGTGACGCAAGGAGGTGAGCGGCAGGCCGCGTCCGGCAGTAGTGGACGACGACGCACGTGGCAACTGTTGGTTTGTATAGCTTCCACCCGTCACGAGCGTTGACGCGGTGATTATGCATATGCCCAGTCGTGGTGGTATGGAGCAGCGTTACTGGAGAGCACGACGACATGATCCATGATGTTTACGCAGCTGGCACCAGGAAACCGATGAGTGGTGGCTCCGTGCACTGGCAGCTGCTAGACAGCTGCCACGACATCCCGCGTGTTTGCCGAGGTCCTTTCTGCAGACGCTAGAGTTTTCTCAGTGGACTGGCTCTCGAGCCTGATTTGCATGTTTTGCATTGTCTGTCCACCAATCGATGCCGTAATTGTGTTTGTGACCAGTTGTAGCGTCTGGCTCAAGATTTTGGATCTGTAGGCTCAGACGGTGGTGCGTTTGGATACCTGTGCACAGGGTTATGGCCAAAACAGTGGTTTTGGGCGAGTTTTAGGACAATCTGACACTACGCGTGCGTCACTTGCTGTGAGGCCCAGCAGGTATTTATGTTGTGTTCTTGTCAGTTGTCATCTCTCTATGTGATTATACTCATTTTGAGCTTCTTGACACTCTGTACGTGTCCCTACCCAGACCGTTAGAGTTTTGTCTCAGACTTGTGACTATTGTCACACGCGGACCTAGTGCTGATGCCTAGTGTTGCGGCAAGTGGTTAGGAAGGTTCTAGGAAATTTCTCTTGGTATCAGAGCAAACGAGCCACAGCTCGTTGTGCTGTGTAGCAGAGACGCAGCAGCAGCAGTGAGTGGTAGTAGTGGCAGCCACCCATAGCAGCAGCAGCAGATCTTGGAAGAACTCACCACGACTACGTTGCAGTGGAGCGGTGGAGGCAGCGGAGACTATGGCGGCATCCAATAGCAATAGCAGCCGTAGGAACAGCAACCGTAGCAGCAGCAGCGGCGGGAGGCACCTGCAACAACAGCGGCTACGGGCAGCAGCCGTAGTAGTAGAAGCAGCAGCAATAGCTCTAGCCACAGCGACGGAGGGTAGCAGCCACATTTATTTATGGTTAATCACCCCTAAAACATACACTTGTCATACAGTGTACATAGTAAATACATGCATTTAGAAGTTTCATGGTACCTTCATGGAAAATGCAACAGAACTTAGTTCACAGTGTGTGTGTTCACAGACATACAAATGCACTTCATTGCATGGTTCATAGAAAAACTTCGTAGAAGATTTGTCCCAAAAAAAAAACAAAAACATAAAAAATCCATGGTTAAGTGCTTTTCAACTCCACTTGCAGTTTGCAAAAACAGACGCAAATTTGTACTTATACATGAAATGCGTTACAACTGTAAGGTATAATAGTGTCCATTTCTTTTCCGGAAACATGAAAGAGCCATAACCGTCCAGAGGTCACATCCGGGGGGTTTGGGGCTTCTTTTTTAGCTTGCCCGTGCTCCTGCTAGGCCCTGTGGTAGCGGGACCCAGCAGGTTGCCTTCTATCGTGGGGGGGTTTTCAGACCCTACACTCAAACCATTCGCAAAGATACACTCATGTATAATCTTGGATGTTGTACAATACACATCCTGTTTTACAACTCCAATATAATTTGACTTTGGAAGGGAGAGAACGACATGGTGACCAATTCGACTTCGTCTCGCTTCAATATCACAAAACTCTCTCAAAACCGTCCAATGCCGAAACCGTCTATTGTGAAACATCGACACTCAATATGTGAACATCGTTTGTTGTTGTCGTTTACAAACTTCTTTGGTTAGATTTTGATGGTCGATATCTGTACATCGACGGTTTTCGACTTTGCAGAAGCAATCATCCCCTTGTACATTAGTGTTTTTTTTCTTTTTCCAACCACATAAACCAGATACAGTGTCCAGATACATTTCACCAATACACTCTAACCTTTTGGGGGGAAGGGGTCAGCCGGAGACCAGCCCCC
>SZWC01007584.1:3516-27424 GCA_023375785.1 Penium margaritaceum | reverse complement strand
CCCCCCCCAATGGTTAAAACCTATTTGTCGAGTGTATCCGATGGACATGTCAAAATGTACACTAGTACATAATACACAATTGAATAAATTTGAGTCTCATCACGATGTATGCCTCGCTACAAAGACCCAATACACTTTTGGCTTTGGGAGGGTGAGGGGGGGGAGGGGGAGGCCGAACTCTGGTAGCGAGGGGGGCAAAAAACGAGTTTGGAACATATGGCAAAAACATTCTCGGTAGCAACGATTGTTTCAGCATTAGGTTCGAACGACACATGGTTGCTCTCGGCATTTACAAATAGATATGCATAAACTTTGAAGACAGAAATGCGTCTACTACGGGAAACATATTTTATGTCCTATGGTTTTTCTTCGAGTTTAATTTTTTACATACAGGTTTTATGGCAAACGTAGAACATGCATAGTTATCCATGTGAACACAACATGACTATGTCCCAACATAATCATCGGGAAATTACCAAAATGCATACATCTTATACACTGATTGTGTTCTGTATGAAAAGGGGACAATTAACTATACCTCGCTACATTAGCACCCACAGCAGCTACTGTAGTGGCGAGAAGCTACAGCAGCAGCGGCGGAGGGAAGCAGCCTAGGCAGCAGCTACAGCTGCGAGCAGCTGCTGGTGCTTCTACGGCAAGAAGCTGTAGCAGCAGCGGCAGTAGGGGCAGCAGCCACAATGACTGCGAGCAACTGTTGCAACAGTAGCGGCGGTTAGCATTCGCGGCAGCAGCAGTGGTAGTGGGCAGCTGCAGCAGCAGCAACGGCAGGCAATAGCCACAATAGCAGTAGCAGCGGCGAGCAGCTGTAGCAGCGATGGCAAGCAACAGCAACAGCAGCGGCGGAGACAACAAGCAGTTGCAGTAGCGGCGGCGGCGGGCAGCATCCGTAGCAGTAGCAGCGGTAGCGGGCAGCTATAGTAGCAACAGCTGACGGTAGTAGCAACAAGTGACGGCAGCAGCAGCAGCAGCTGACGGCAGTAGCCACAACAGCAGCTGCAGCGCTGCTTCGTCGCTTGCGCTGTAGGAGTTGCACCAGCAGCATGCGCAGGAGCAGGGGCAGTAGCCGCGGGGGCAGGAGTAGCTGGCCCCATTACCGTTGCAGCAGCAAGAAGCTACTGTGTAGCTTCCTGCTACGATGGATCGCTCGTGAGGGTGAGGAGGGGCCATTGAGCTCGCCCACGGGCAATCTCGTTGAGCGAGCTCGCTCGATGAGCGAGCTCCTCGAGCTCGCTCGCTCGACAAAGCACACTCGAGGAGTCGAGCGAGACCAAGAAAAAAAAAGGGGAGGGGGAGAGGACAAGGGGGGGTCCCAGAGTAGGCCACCTCAGGACAACCCCAAAAGGGGCACCCGAGGAGGTGGCACCTGGAAGAAAAGCAAAAAAAGGAGAAAAAAGGAGTGAAAGAAAAACCAGGTGCATCCATGCGTTGGTGCACTAACTCGCTATAAGTAAACGATAGCAACCGCAGCAGTAGTAACGACCGCGTGAGACGCGGTACTAGTAGCAGCGACGAAGGTGGTCTGAGGCCACAATTGTCGGCTAACGAAGGTAACTGGAGCAGCAGCAGCAGCAGCCGTAGAAACAGCAGCACCGAAGGCGACTTGAGGTCGCACGACAGGCAAGCGATAGACGTGAAGCGGTTGGAAATCAACGTACCTCTAGCGTGGTGGTAGCCGTCCTCATGACGGTGTCGCAGCACGCTTGAGAGACTCTGCTTTGATCGCACACCTTCCCCTATGGCCTTGTGCCAGCGGGAGCAAGTGCCTTGTGCACTCACCCATGCCAAGGTCCGAAGATGAGGAGACTGGCGTGGCAGGGAGCGCAACCAGTGCCGTGGTTGGCACTGGCACTGCATGCATGGCGGACACCGCTTCCATAGTGGGAGCTGCAGCCGTGGCACACGCCTCAAGTGTCTAACGACTTTGCCTATTACTACTGTGGCGATCGGCACCATGGCTGGCGCCAGTGCCGCCATTGCCCTACCGGGTGGCGACCGTCCACGATACGGTCCCACCCTTCTTCTTTACCATCAGACTCAGAGACGTCGGCTGACACTGTGACACCCCTCAGTGGAGCTATGGCGGTGCAATAGCTCGCAGACCATGTGGTCTCTGAGCGGGCCGTTGCCACCATGCCGTTGCATATAGCTACATCTTCCTCCTTGCCATCCTCATCTCCGTCAGTGTCATAACCTGACGATGCCACGCCTCCTGACCTTAGCTCTACACCTGACGCCCTCCGCTCTATGCTGGAGTCAGTTGGAGTCATCCCGACCATTGACCCCTCCACTTTTGTGGTAGTCCCTTCAGCTCGGCGTCGTCGCGCTCGCACTCGGGACGCAAGGCAGCGGACGGCACGTTTGGCGAGACGTGTCCAGGAGGAAGCTGCAGTCGCAATAGGGGCAGACATCACCAAGGAGATGACTCTCTCGTCCCCAGTCATAGGGTTGGTGTGGCACCCCTTCTCAGCTTCTACCGGTGCATCGATCGAGGGGGGGATGGAGTGTGCACCAACGACCACCGGAGAGTACAAGAGGGATGCGGCGGACAGTGCTACACGACACGACGTTCTCAGTGAGGATGAGTCTTCCGAGGAGTGGTCCGACGTGGAGTCAGAGGTAGACGAGTGGTCCGACGCAAAATTGGAGGTGGACGTAGTGATTGAGATGAGGATAGAGACTACAGCCGACGCTGTAGTGACATCAACTGATATGGCAGGCGTGGTAGTAGTAGCAGACGAGACAGTAGCATCAGTGGTGGTGACAGCTGACGATCTTGTAGCAGTCGTCTGAGCAGTCGGGGTGTCGATAGCCATCGATGTCATGGTAGTAGCAGTATCACCAGTCGCTGTCATTGATGACACAACGATAGCGGGTGCCCTTGTTGGTGCAGATACTAGGATGATCGTTGCCCCTGCAGCAGTCGGTATTACCATAGCAGGAGTAGATGCTCTCTTAGCTGTAGCATCAGCCATCACAGGTACACCTTAAGAGGGTCTACATTCCGAGCGTCTACATTTTGTGCTCGAGCGTCTACATTCCGCGCTTCACGACCAAGAGGATGCAGTGGCACATGCGGCCAGGCACCTATAGGACCTCATACTTGAGCTGCGTGCAACGAGCACATGTTGGAGCACCGCAGACGCCGCAAGTCGTCGGATCGCAACAGTAGACGTTGAAGATGTGTACACGCGTGTCAAGGCTACCGAGTGGACATTCCATGGTGCAATGTGGAGGCGGTCAGACTTGCGCCGATAGTTGCAGGAGGCGATATCAGTGGATGCCTCAGTAGCGGCGGTCCATACAGGAGCACCCATCACCATGATTGACACTTCTCACAGCCGAGTGGCGGTTGTATCCGCGGCATTTGCTGAGCCTGCAGCAGTCACCACTTCAGGTGCAGCTACTGTAGAGGATGTAGAGCAAGCTGCAGACCTCAAGCTCATGGCTACACTGACCGGCATCACTGACACCTTGACATTTCCAGCCGATGACATAGCTACACAAGTCCGAGCTACAGTTCCTGTACCTGAGCGCCTACGCTTCACGGTCGACGACCAGGAGGTAGTTGTGGCTCGAGCGGAGGCGCACGTGCAGAGTCTCATGACCGAGTTCAGGGAGGCCAGCAGCCGTTGTTTCATTACGGATGTTCCAGCAGGACAGGCTGCCAAGGAGCACGTGGAGGATGTGCACACGTGTCTCAAGGTAGCTGAGAGGTCTCTATAGGATGCACGTTGGGGACGGGCGGACGTTCAACGGCAGGTGGATGATTGGTTGCACACTAGGGGTTGAGAGGATCATCGGGACATTGTACAGGCTCCCAATGATGGCGATGATGCAGAAGGGGCAGATTCACTGACGGATGCCGACGTCCAACCAGCACTTGACGGCCGAGTGAGAGGTGTGTCAGCAGGAGCCTGTGCCTCTAGAGTGGTACCTCGTGCAGATGTATACGCTACAGATGCCGACACATTGTCTGGTGTCGATAACTTGCCAGCAGCTGGCAGCTAGGCGACAGATGATTCGGTAGCTAACCTACGCAATGAGACGACGAGGCTGCAGGAGGCCGTGGCTCGTGCCGACGTGCACGCGATCAAGGTCCACCATCAGGTTCGTTACGTGACTGACTACCTACATGCCGTAGATGTAGCTGCCCGGCCGACAGCCGCAGCAGAGCTCGACGAGCTATACACGCGTCTCGACACTGCAGAGTACGCGTGGCGATATGCAGCTGAGCAACTGGTAGGCATGTAGCAGGTGATGCAGTTGGAGGAGGTCCTCAGCGCTGCACTAGTCAGAGCAGTAGGTAACGGCAACAGTGACGACTATGACAGTGATGACGGCACTCCAGGGTGAGGCCATGCGTGAGCACATCCAACCAGAATCATCTTCACACTTAGTGTTGTTTTGCAGGGGTGTGTGGCCATAGGGGAGCCGTGCTCCCTCCTAAGGGATTGTGTTGGGTGCAGCCGTCAACTTTGTTTGTGCTGTTAGCCTCTATAGCCCAGAGGGGGTGTTTGTGTGTGGGCTTTGACCTGGCATCCTTCTGAGGATAGCGTGGTTAGCTTGTGCCTGGCATGATGCTCTGGTTGAGGTTATGCTGGTCAAGACCCGTGCACCTGGTGACTTCTACCAGTCTGATGTGTAGACCAATTACCTCCATGCATTATGTGTGTACCATACATGTGAGTAGGCGTGGTCGAGACCCGGACGTTAGAGACATGTTCCAGGGTCATGAGGAGACCTTGTTCCTTTGTATCTCTTGTGTGATGTTTGGCACGTGTGTGTGTGATTTATGTCTTGAACGGTCGAGACCCGGGCACTTGGTGAGGGGCTACACTCACTGTCGGTCAAGGGGGGGATGGAGTGTGCACCAACGATCACCCGAGACATGAGTAGCAAACCAAGAGCTTCCAGACTTAGTCTCTAGAGTAGCACACTGAGGGGGCAGCAGACATGAGCAACGAGCGTGGAAGCATGCACGCTGCATCAACAATGCTGCTGCCCCAACTTGCTGCCTAGTTTTCCATTTTGGTATCAGAGCCAGAGCGTAGCAGCAGCAGCAGAAGACTGGCGTACAGGTGCCAGACAACGCCAACGGACTCCCATGCGCGCCAGTGTAGGGGAAATGCTGACAGATTTTTCCCGGCAGCATTGACCCAACTGGTGGCGGCGTCAGATGTTTTCCCACGGCCACTGGGCCAGGGGAAAAGCTGCCAGATTTTTTTCCGGCAGCACTGATCCCCACGCATGACGCGAGGAGGTGAGCGGCAGGCTGCGTCTGACACCTACAAGCGACGACGCACATGGCAACATCACCTAAGTGCAGTGACTGGCACCAACAAGTAGCAGCAACAGCCTACAGCAGCAGCAGCAGCAGACAACTGCAGCGAGCAACAGCAGCTCACAGCATCTCGCAGCAACAACAACAGCCGGCAGCAATAGCAACTCGTAGCAGCAACAGCAGTCCGCAGCAGCAAGTAGTAGCGG
Source organism: Penium margaritaceum (assembly GCA_023375785.1). NCBI lineage: Eukaryota > Viridiplantae > Streptophyta > Zygnematophyceae > Desmidiales > Peniaceae > Penium > Penium margaritaceum. Next base: position 21,916 of record SZWC01007584.1, on the reverse strand, counting down.
CGGCCAGCAACAGCAGCAGCAACAATGAGGAGCAGCAGCAGAAAGCAGCACCAGCAGCCGGCTACAAGAGCAGCTGTAGTGAGTAGCAGCTGGGAGCAACCAGCAGCAACTGTTGCTGCTCGCAGCCCGCAGCTCGCCACGAGCAGTGGGCTGCAAGTAGCGAGCCCGTTGCTTGCTACAAGCAGCTCACTACTGACAACAAGCAGCGAGCCTCACTGCTCGTAGCCCGCTGCCCATAGCAAGTAGTGAGGCTCGTTGTGCCAGACAAAAAGAAGAAGGAAAAAAAGATGGACTAGCAAAAAAATTCCCCCACCCCAGCAGCAGCTGCCATAGCTGCTGTAGTAGCCACACCAACCGCGGCAGTACACAACAAGAGCAGCAGCCATAGCTGTAGCAGCAGCTGCTGCAACAGCTGCAAGAATAGCAGCAGCAACAGCAGTAGCGGTAGCAACAATTGCTGCTCCCACACCAAGCGCAGCAACAGCAGCAGTAACAGTAGTTGCTCCTGCCACAACAGCCGTAGGAGCAAGAGCAGCCGTTGTAGCAGCTGCAACAGTAGCTGTAATAGCAATAGTAGTAACAACAGCAGTAGCAACAGCAGCGGCAAGCACTGCCTGCGGCAGTAACAGTAGTAGTAGCGGCATCAATCACAACAACTGCTACAGCTGTGCAACAGCGACCCTAACCACAGCTACTGCTGGCGTTAGCATCTAACCTCTAACGTCACCGCTGACATCACTGCTGACATCATGAATAAAAACAGGGGCAGAAGGGTGGGGAAGAAACTTCATAGCAGTAACAGTAGAAGATTACGCCGCAGTAGCTACTGACGCCAGCCATCCTAGGCTGATGTCACTGCTGACATCAGCAACATAAAAAAAAAACAAAGAGAGGGGGCACTAAAACCATGGCTAACAACCCCACTGGGGAGGGGTCCTCCTCCATTGGGGGGACCCCCAAGGGGGACACCACCCCCATTTCTTATAGTAGTTGCAATAGCTGTAGCAGCATCAGCAGTAGTAGCGGCAGCAGCAGGACCAGGAATAGCAGCAGCTGTAGCTGCAACTGCAATAGCAGCAACAAAAGTAGCAGCAACAGCGGCAACAATAGTAGTAGTAGCTGCAGCTGCAACAACGGTAGCCAACAGGCATCGTTGCCGACACCCCTGATCCCTTAGCTGCCATTCAGCAACAGCTTGCCGCCTTGACGCAGCAGCTTGTAGCACTATAGCCACTGGCCTCATAGATGGCCACCAGTGCTCCGGCGTCATTCATTCCTCCCGGGCACGCTAGCCCTGTTGTGCCGTTGGCACGCATCACCTGGCACAACACCATACTCAACACTAGCGGCAGAAAGTGACCTCCGTCCTTGGCCCCACTCTCGGCGTCGGCTGTAGGCAAAAGGAATTTGAGATGCCACCCCCGCCGCTTCAGGCCGGCAAGCAATTCCGGAATTGGGAGCTCAGCTTCCGCATTTGGGCGCAGGGTGAGGGCTTATGGGCATGCTACACTCTTCCGTATGACTCCACCCAGGTCGACCAGTTGTATGACGCTAGTCCTGCCGTTCGCGCCTCCGTCCCTGTCGCTCCTCCGACTTCCCGCCTTGCCCTAGAGCCCTTTATTGGCAATTTCACCGCTAGCACCGTCCCAGACCTTCCAGCCACGTGGCACGTCCTCACTCGCCCCCATTGCTTGTCCAGCGAGGCTGAGTCCAGCCTTCTACTGCGGGAGTTCAACTTTCTCCACATGGGGGAGACCGAGACAGTCATCGCCTCCTGGCAGCGGGCTGAAGACATCCTTCGTCGCCTCGGCACCTCTGCTGCACACCCTCTAGGCCCATTCCTCACTATCAAGCGTGGAGCCCCTGGCGCGTACGCGAACGTCTTTGTCCACTACTTGCAGGACGTCCTCTCCACCATGGTGGTCTAGGGCACCCTCATGCCCTGGGCATACAAGCTCTTCTTGGGGATTGAGGAAGCTTGCATGGAGTCCTGCCTTCAGCACACAGAGGCTCTAGCCTCCCCTGCCGTCGCCTACGTGGCCGTCACTTCCCCCGCAGCAGCTACCTCCACCAGCTCTTTGTTGCCGGGAAAGAAGAAACGTCGGAGCAAGAAGGGCCATGGTTAGCAGCAGCAGCAACAGCAATTGACTAGGTCCAGCGGTGGTGGCTCAGTCTTTCACAGCTGTGGCCAGCCCGGGCACTGGTGGTACACATGCCCGCTGCCCACGGATGAGGCGCGTGTCATCGCCACCATGCGTTGCCAGTGGGAGGACCATCTCGCCTCTGCCATCGTCGCTATCATTGGCCCTGATGCCCCGACCTCGTCCACCAGCTCCACTCCTCCGACAGCCGTTCCGGTCTCGCCGGCACGAGCTCCGCAGCAGCATCACCTGTAGTCGTCGGCACCCCCGTTCCCTTCACCAATGCAGTCCTCATTGTATCCGGGCTCCGACATCATCACTCCGCACTCAGTCTACAGTGCCGGGCCGTCCACGCGTGAGCGACAGTTGGAGCAGTTCATTGCGCTCCACATTGGCCTGCCTCTCCCTCCCCCCTAGGGAAGTGCGAGTTGCATCATCTCCTGCTTGTCCCCCTTGCCCTGCATCACTGAGACTGAGCTGCGGTCATGTTCTGCCTCCTTGTCTGTCTCACTGTCTCCCGTGGTCTCCTCTGTCCCCCTCCGTGACGACGTCGCGTGGCTTGATGATTGGCAGTCTCGGTTCACGCCCCCTTCTCGTACTGCCATGTGACCGTTAGTGATCCGGTGACTCCGGTCCAGGACCTTGCCGAGACCTGGATCATCGACTTTGGGGCCATGCATCACATGATGGCCTCTCATGAGGCCTTCAATATACTTGGTCCTGTTGGCGATGTATACGGTGTCCACACGGGCTCCGGCCAGGTTTTACCTGTCCTCGGCGTTGGTGTCGTTCGTTTTCGTGGTTCAGCCGGTGATGTCTTCCTGACCGATATCCTTTTTGTCTCCGGTCTTGAGCTCAGCCTCTTGTCCGTTACTGCCCTTGACCACATGAGCATGGACGTTGTGCACTCATGTAGTTTTGGAACTGTGTCGTTGCGTCCGTCCGGTCTTGTTGTTCTTCACGCCACCGTCCGTGGCAACCTATGGCACGTGCCTTGTCTGTCCTCCTCTCATTCTATACCCTCCCTGTCAACCACCAGAGGCCATGTGTTTGTCACCAGTATGCTCTCTTTGCAGCACACCCGTCTCCTGCACCGCCACCTTTGCCACGTCCACTCTGCTGCCATCGATAGCATGCTCCACACCCAGCCGGCCAAGGGCCTTGACTTTGAGACTTTCCCTTTGTCGTGCCCCACGTAGTGTATTGATTGCGCTCAGGGTAAGATGCACCGGTCCACATACCCTCTGTCTTCCTCCCGTGCATCTACCCCTCTTCACCTCGTCCATTCCGATGTCATGGGTCCTCTCCCTACAGAGTTCGTCGGAGAGCATGGCCGTTATGTCCTCACCCTCACTGACGACTACTCGTGCTACCACTGGATCTTCTGCCTTCGGCAGAAAAGGGATGTTGCCCGTGCCATTCAGGACTGGCTTGTCCTTGCGGAGCGCAAGTGTGGTCGATCCCTTTGTCGCTTTTGCTCTGATTGTAGTGGTAAGTACATGGGCGAGACCGCGATTTTTCTCGCCTCCCGCGGTATCCACTTCGAGACGTCCGCGCCCTACACGCCCGCCCAGAATGGCGTCTTCGAGCAGTGGAACTGTACCATGGTCGATGGCATCCGCACCATGCGGGTTGAGTCTGGCCTCTCCGATGGCTTCTTCTTTGAAGCCATGGCCTACATGACGTAGGTCTGGAACCGGATTCCTCACGGACCCCTTCCTCGCCAGTCCACGTTGTACCAGCACTAGTGCGGTCAGCTAGCCGACCTCCGCCCTGCTCGCATCTAGGGCTGCGTAGCCATCGTGTGGCTACCCGCTCCACAGCAGGGCGGCAAGCTGGCCCCCTACGGGCATCCTTACACCTTTCTCGGTGTCTCTCGTCAGTCTAAGGCGTGGCACTTCTGGGATCCCTCCCGACATTACATTGTCGAGTCCCGGGATGCCCTCTTCTTTGAGGAACTGTTTCTGCATAATCTCATTCGCTCTGGGTCGTCGGTGTCCCTCCCGTCGCGCGGGGGAGTAGTGAGTCTGTCCTCCGTCCTACCGCTTCCGGGTGGCACATCACTTACTCCCTTCGAGCCAGCAACCCCTGTCGCACCCACTGCCTCCTCCGAGCCAACAGCTCTAGTCATGCCCGGTGGCCCTCTCGAGCCAGCAGCCCCAGTCGCGCTTGCTAGCCCCTTTGAGCCAAGAGCCCCAGTTGCACGCACTGGCCCCTCTGGGCCGGCCGTCCCAGTTGCGTCTACCGGTCCCTCCGGGCCAGCGGTCCAAATCGCGTCCACCACTCCCTCCGGGCCGACGGTCCCAGTCATGTCCATAGGTCCCTCCAGGCGAGCCGCCCAAATCGTTCCTGCTAACCTTTCTAGGCCAGCGGTCCCAGTCGTGTCCAGTGGTCCCTCTAGGCCAGCCGCCCAAGATGCGCCCGCTGGCCCCTCCGGGCCGGTGGCCCAAGTCGCGTCTGCTGGCCCCTCCGGACCAGTAGCCCCAGTCGCGTCCGCTGGTCCCTCCGGGCCAGCAGCCCCGTCCGCCTTCGTCGGCCCGTAAGACTCGGGGCCATCTCCCGCCCTATCGCGCTACACGCGTGGCCCAGGCGGCAGCCTTCAACCCAGGCTATCAGTGAGCGTGCAGACTATAGTACTTCGCCCTATGGCGTCTTGGCCCCCTGTCACTCCACGTGTCTCTTCCACCCCTACAGTCATGAGTGGGGACCCTGGCACCAAGGCCCTTAGCCTGACCACTTCGGCTATCATTGCAGACCTTCACCCTGGCTCTGCACGGAGCTATGCCATGCTTCATCGCGAGCATTGGCATGCTGTCATGGCTACACTCGCACGCATCCCACCCGGAGCTCGAGATGCACACGCTCTCTCAATCCGCTCCATAGCACGCCCGGAGGACCCAGCCATCCTACGCGAGGCTTGCACCTCTCCTGAGGCTGCACACTAGGATGTTGCCTGCACTGACGAGCTTGCTATTATCTTGCAATGCCACGTGTATGACCTCGTCGACCTCCCTCCAGGTCAGAAGGCCATCGGTGCCAAGTGGGTCTTTCGGCACAAATGGAATCTCGACGATCCTTGGACAAGTACAAGGCCCGCCTCACTGCCAAGGGGTTTGCTCAAGTCCTTGGGGTCGACTACGATGAGATCTTTACCCTAGTTGGCCGGTTCTCCACAAGCCGAGCGCTCTTCAGTCTGGTTGCCTAGCATGGGTGGGAGTTGCATCAGATGGATGTGAGCAACGCCTTCCTCCATGGTTCATTGGAGGGTGAGGAGCTCTACATGGTACAACCTCCAGGCTTCAACGATAGCACTGGGAGAGTCTGGCGGCTGCGGAAGGCCCTCTATGAACTGAAGCAGTCGCCTTGGTGCTGGAACCAGGAGATCAGCAACACGCTCCTTCGCAGCGACCTTCAACGCAGTACCGCTAACCCTCTACCGTTTGTCAGCCCGCGAGGCCAGACCCTCGCTACTGTCCTGGTCTACGTCGACAATCTCCTCGTTGTGTCGCCTGACGTGGCTGCCGTCTAGTGTGTCAAGGACCTACAGCAGACCGCCTACCAGATGAAGGATCTCGGGTCTGCTCGAGTCTTCATTGGCATAGAGCTCACGCATGATCGCTCCCAGTGCATCCTGCACTTCCACCAGGCTGCCTATGTGCAGCCCTATTCACTCATTTTGTAGAGGACCTGCCCCTCGTCCCGAGTGCATCTTCACCCATGTCACCTGATAGCCAGGTGAAGCTGAAGCATCCTGACCCAGCTATTGTGGGAGAGCCAGTTGACGTGACCACGTATCGGCGAGTCATCGGGTCACTGATGTTCCTGGCGACGACGATGCGCCCACACATCGCGTTCGCCGTCAACCTCCTGGCTCAGTTTTCTTAGGAGCGGCGTCACCTCCACTTTGAGGCCGCAATCCAAGTACTACGCTACGTCATCTCGACTCCTCGGCAAGGTCTCATGTTTTGCCACCAGCAGTCTTTCGTCGTAGTGAGCTACACCGAAAGTGATTGGGCCGGCAGTCTAGACGGTAGAGTCGCACAGGCTGGATCTTTCTAATCGACGGCACGGCTGTATCCTGGCGCAATGGCAAGCAGGGGTGCATTACACGCAGCACAGTTGAGGTTGAGTACGTGGCCCTTGGCTTAGGCACATGTGAGAGTGTGTGGTTGCGTCATCTGTTGTCCGCGTTGCGTCAGTCCGTCGTGTCCATCACGTTGCATTGTGATAACAAGAGTGCCATGGCCATCACTGACAATGACGGCATGCATCACACACACACAAAACACATCAATGTTGAGTATCACTATTTGTGTTTGTTGTTGTATGAAGGAAGCATCAGCATTGTGTGGGTTGAGACGGCACGGTAGCTAGCTGACTTCTTGACCAAGGCACTGAAGCGCGACTCATTCAAGAAGGCTGTGAGTTCGGTTGCGAGCTTTCATGAATGGCTCTCTTTGTCCCTGCCTGCGTCTCTGCGTGCCTTGGGGAAGTCTGGTTATTGACTGTGTCTCTGCCCGCACATGTGCACTACGCTTTTGAGTCATGTGCGAGTGTTTGCTTTTGCGCATCTCTCATTTTTCTCTGTTGTGTCCTCCCGGCTTGTGTACATCGGCGTGCAGATGGCTAACGACAAGACTCAACGCTGCTCGAGTGTCGTCCGGTAGAGCCGTTGCACACTGAGGTCCACTCGCAGTTCGCTGGAGCATCTTCCCTCCGGCGACATGCTCAGCTCCATTGGCAGGCCTCCTTAGCGGTCGGGCCGCCGGCGGTCACTGCCACCGCAGATGGTGTCTGCATGCACCCTGTGCTGTTTTTGACTGTGCCATTGCGTATGCAGCATCATTCTCTACCTAGGGTCCATGTCTCTTGTTACGTGGCACTGTTTGGCATCATGGACCGTCGTAGGTACTGCTTGGGTTTGGGCAGCCATAACTCTTTGCTGCTCTTTTTCTAGCTAATTTTGACCGCACGATTGCATTCGCAACATTGGTATCATGGTATGGTCCAGTTTTCAGGGAAAACAGACGACGCCCGGGTTTTGGGCTGTCGGGCGTCTGGCAGGGCTCACCGAGAAAACCCTGCCTGCCAGAAAATAGGTCTAGGACTGTTTTCTGATTGGTTGGTTAGCTGAGTAACAAGTTCTACACTAGTGGGGGGAAGCTAGAACTTGGATGGGTCTCCCATCGTTGCTTATTCTTCATTCCTAATCAGTCACTTTCAGTTTTCAGTTCCTTTCTGGTGCTAACAACGGTGCGTGCATTTCTAAGTAACATACACAGAGCTTCTAGACTTAGTCTCTAGAGCAGCAGACTGAGGGGGCAGCAGACTTAAGCAACGAGCATGGAAGCCCGCAAGCAGCATCAACAACGCTACTACCCCAACATGCTACCTAGTTTTCCATTTCTTTCACCAAGATGAGCCTCTCCGTCGAGCAATCTGCTAGCTGTGGCACAATGCTTCAGTTGTTGATGTAAAAAATGTGCGTACTTGTGTCTTGTTGCATTGCCTCTGACTCCTTTTCCTCTGCATCCCCCCACTGGTGTCCTCTCTCCATATTACCAATACTTGCTGCATCGCCGCCTTTGTCATGCGGGCTCGGATTTGACTTCAAGTTAACTCAAGCTCAGCCAACCTTCCGTCTTTATATGACTTCCTTCAAGAAACCTTCTACAATGGACTGTCTCTTCTTTGTTTACAGCAATATATATCACTGTGCTTACCGTTGTAGGCTGCTGTGCCAGACAAGCAAGCAGCAGCTAGGCTAGCACAAGGAAGACACCATGCATAGGGTTGGCAGAAGCCATGGAGTTTTTTGCGTGGAAGTGAGAATGACAGAACAAGTCGAAGCAAGACACACCCAACAAGGTGATGTTCATCAGGTACGACAACGTGAGGGAGGGAGCTGCGAGCTGGATCTCGCTCGCCACCATCCAAGTTTGGTGGATCGAACCAAACTACCCACTGCAAAGTTGCAACCTGTCAACTAGGTCACTGGAAGGGAAACTTGTTTAAGAACATACTAGAGTGTAAACACAAAACAAATGTGTGTGCATGAATGTGTGCCAACCAGAGGTAAAGGCATGTGATACTTGTGCAGATGTCTGGCCATGAGGCTCGCCGTGTAGTCACGCCACCACGGCGTAGCGGCCAGCAGGGGTTACCTCTCTCCAGTTAGTCACTTGCATTAGTGAGGTGAGTGTACAACGAGGCCAGATGTCAACGTGTGGTACTAGCACAAAACCAACACTCCCCCATGACCCATGGCCGACTTGCACAACAACACTCACAGGCACTACACTGAAGTCACAAGGAGTGACACAACACAACACTGTACACTGACATTGGCACAACAAATCAACCAGGAGTATCATGAGGACACAATATCCCAACAGCATTAATTGCTGCTTTGGAGATATTGCTACAAGCGTCTTCATGAGGAAGTCTGCACGTTGCTGCCGGGTGTCCACCCACACAATCTGAACATCGCCTCCAGCCACACGCTCACACACAAAATGATGCTTGAAATTGATATGCTTTGTGCGAGTGTGGTGCATGCCATCATGTTCATTAATTGCCTTTATGCTTTGGTTTTTGCAGCGCAAGGTGATGCAGCGAATCGGAACATGCGGTTGTTGCAACAAACGACACAACCAGAAAATCTCACCGGTTCCAGCACCAAGAGCAACATACTCTACCTCACTGGAGCTGCGTGCAACACAATCCTGCTTGCCACTCTTCCAAGAGAGCGCAGTCCCACCAATAAGAAAGACACAACCAGTATGACTACGTGCAACCGTGTCATGCCCCCAATCATTGCCAATATACCCGTCAACGACTACTCATGGTTGCGCCCAGTATCAGAGGCCAACTCGGGCAGTGGAGAGTGTATACCGCACAACACGCAGTGCGGTCTCCATGTGTCGTGCCCGTGGTGACTGTGAGAACTGAGCAAGGAATTTCACAACAAAGGTTGCGTCTGCTCTAGTGGTGGTGGCCAGGCACATGAGAGACCCTATGACTGGCAGGTAGTCGGCTACATCCACTAGCTCCCCCAGCTTTGACACGTCCAGTAATTTTAACAACCTGTGCCCGGCGGACGTCATCGGTGTTGAGGTAGTGGGGAAAGACTCAAGCAGGGAGTCAAAGCGCTCCCCCAATCTCCTAACGTACGTGGCCTGGTGAACGTGGAGAACGCAACGAGCATGGTCACACTCAAGCTCCATACCAAGAAACACACGAGCTAGGCCTAAGTGTTTCATCTCATACGTTGCATGCAGTAGGGACTTCACAGTTGACACTGCTTTGTGACTCATGGACGCAAGAAGCAGGTCATCGACGTACACAAGGATGGCGGCAAAGGGGGCAGACCGTGTAGTGATAAAGAGGGAGGGATCCACCGTGCTCCGGCAATATCCCCCCTTCCCCAGGGTGGAGGTGATCTCCTGGTTCCAACACCGTGGTGACTGCTTGAGGCCATGGAGGGCCTTTTGCAGTCTCCAAACTTGATCGCTGCCGTCAGAGAACCTTGGAGGCTGCACCATGCAATTCTCCTCATCTAGCTGACCATGAATAGAAGCATTGCTCATATTCATTTGCTCGAGCTCCCACACATAGTGTGCGACAAGGCTTAGGAGGACTCAAGCTGTGGTGTAGCATCCAATAGGAGCAAAAGTCTCGTCAAAGTCAATGCCTGGGACTTAAGAAAACCCCTTGGCTATCAGTCGTGCCATGTACTTTTTGAGCTCGACGTTAGGCTTGCACTTACGACGAAAGACCCATCGGGCGTCGATTGCCTTACAGCCTGGCGGGAGATCGACCAGCTTGTATGGGGTGTGGTCATCAAGTGCTCTCAGCTCATCCCGCATGGCAACCTCCCACTGCCTGAAGTCGGGGGTTGCCCATGCCTTTCCTACCGTGGTGGGATAAGGTGATGGCGGCGTGGTGGCAACTCTTGCATTATACTCAGCAATGCTCCCTAAGGATGGCGGCTTCGAGCGTAAGCTCTCGGATGTGAGCAGTGTGTATCCAAGAACAGGGCTAGGGTGAACAACCCCTATGGCTAGGCCCAGGGCGTCCATACCATTTGGCAACACTGAGGACTTCCCAGACAAGGTTTGCAAAGGTTGGATGGAGGACGTTGCAACACCGGAGGAGCGAGAAGGAAGCGCGCGCAGGCGTCTGCAATGAACAAGAGGTTCGATGGGTACAGGACCAAGAGGAGCACTTGATGGACTAGGTACAACGAGGGTGAGTGGACTTGATGGGGATGTAGCGGAGTGTGCAGGAGAGACGGATGCACATGGGGATGCAGCGGAGTGTGCAAAAAAGACGAACGTAGATGGGATAGGTGAGGAAAACAGAGGGGATGGCGGAGCTCCAAGCGAGCTAGACAACACCGACGGGGAGGGTCAGAGGACAGTGGGGTCGTAGTGTCAGACGTTACAGAACGCTCTGAGGGTGAAGGCTGCTTAGACGGGATAACATCGGGGACTACAGGGGCAGATAGGACTACAGGGCCAACCTCCCCCCGCAACCAATAGAGCGGTAGCAGGCAGGCGCGGATGATTTCATGGGGAAACACTGTCTCAAAGAACACGGCATCACGACTCAATGATGCGCTGGCGCTCTGGGTCCCAGAAGTCCCAGGCCTTGGATTGGGAGGAGACACCCAAGAAGGGACAAAGACACCCACGCCCGGAGAGTTTCCCATCGCAGAGGTCCTCGGGGAGCCACACAGACATAATGCTACCCCAGACGCGAGCCAGATGGAGGCCAGCACGAGAGCCATACCAGCGCTCAAAGGGGGTAACGGTGCGGGGAATAGGACCGTGAGACACGCAATTCCAAACCCAGGTCATATAGCTCATGGCCTCAAAGGTAAACAGAGGAGAGAGCACAGACTCAGATAGAATGGTGCAGACACCATCGGCCAGGGTCTGATTCTAGCGCTCAAAGACACCATTTTTTTAGGTGTATAGGGAGCTATGGTCTCCAGACACACCCCTTGGAACTCAAGGAACCGGGCGGTGGGTCCAAGGAACTCACTGCCGCGATCGCTGCAAATGACGCGCAGGGAGTGCTGACACACACTTTCAGCCTAAACAAGCCACGACGCGATGACCAAAGCAACATCACTCTTTTGACAAAGAGCAAAGATCGAGTGAAAACGGGAAAAGTCATTAGTAAGACAAAACGTAACACCTGACCCTCCCAAGAAAGTCATCTTGAAGAGAACCCATGACATCGGCATGAACAAAATCAAGAGGGTGAGCGGACTAGGAATCCAAAGAAGCAAAGGGAGAGAGATGTTTTTTTCCCTGGGCACAGTCAAGGCAGTGAGAGGGACGGGGACAAATGTTGAAAATTTGCCCCTCCGCATGCCCAAGTGTTGCACCGTGAGGCGCTGACAAGCCGCCAGAAAGAGGAAAATCCGCGCCGGCGATTCTAGCAGCTCAAGGATTCCTCGGATTGTAAAATCAATGATTTTCACTTAAAGTTGACGAGTTGTTGAATCTGATGGAAGTTGTTTCACCAAAATCAAACAAGTATCGAAGGAGATTTGGCCTTCCAAAGTTGGGGTGTGCGCAGCGGCTCTGAGAGCCGGCTGCGACTCGACTTCACGTGGATAATGGACGAGACCGAGTAACAAAAGGACCATCTGGAGAATCTTCTCTGGAGGGTCTGCCGAGGCGTCCGGTGGATAATCCACCGGATCCTGTAGTGCAGTTTGTTGCGAAGGGACTTTGCCAAAATCTTGGCTCGACGTCCGAAACTCAATAGTACGTTTTGTTCCTCGGGGACTTGGTCAAAATTCTAACTACAGGATCGCGGACAGATTTCAAACCTCATCATACCGCATCACCAAAATCGACCCAAAAGTGGAGAAGGTGTATGGAAACAGTGCAGGAGAGCCCTACACCACATGTAGTGGGATCTACGCCTTGGGAAAGGCTCTTCGCACGTGAAAGAAAGGCGCCACGGCGTGTGCGCACCATGGAGGAGTTAGGTGTTTCTGTGGTGGATAAAACATGTACTTCGGCAAGCATAACTTGGGCTATGCTTAGCCAAAATGCACGTGGTTTGGTGCATTGGAAAGCTTGTGACTAGCCCTAATTTTTTTTATCATATCCATGTAGTTCAAAAACTGATGCAAAACAACGTTGTTCCCATCGCAAACTGACTGTCTCTAAATTCCTGCTCACATAGCGTGAGGCGACTAGAAAGCTCACGCTGAGACTCAAATTCGCCCAAAACAGAAGATTTAAATCACCAAGAGAAAATCAGACGAACGTCGGAACCGCATCCCCTGGATTCCCTAACAACAAGCCAACATCGGGCTGAAGCCGGAGGATGCTAGTGATAGCATTAGTGTGCACATGGCCAAGACGGCGATGCAAGAGCTGGACATCAGCAGGAGAAAGGGAAGACGCGATGTGAGCAAGAGACAAGCCAACAACGGGTGCAGAGGGGGCATGAAGAGGGACACGATACAGCTTGTCGCACTTAACACCCCGCAAGACGACGCGATCAGAGGAGCAAAGACGGACAATGCCTATGCCTTGACTGGCTAGGAAATCCATGCTCTGATCATCCAGGGACGTCACCATCAGCAGCCTGAGTTCCGAAGAAGGCACGAACAGACGTCAAGAAAAAATGGTACGCTACTAAGACCGACAAAAGGTACAACACCAACGCCCTGGACGGGAAGTAACTGGCCTGAACCAGTCCGCACAAAGCGAAAAGCGCCGACAGGATCCAATGAGACAAAGGCGGACCGGATGGAGGTCATGTGATGGGTGGCCCCAGAGTCGAGGACCCAGAAGCCACCGGATACACTGACCTAAAGAAGGACGCCACAGGTGGCGACAGTGCCGACAGAGGGTGGGGATGAGGCACAAGAAGCAAGACAACAAGGGAGAACGATAGACTGCCAGTGCTCAACCCACAGAATAGATGTGGACGACAGCCCAAGGACGTGACCTGGGGGTCCCTACGGAGAACATTGGCATTCTGACAGGCAAGACCTCTAGCCAACGAAGACACACTCTCACCTCCCTAATCAGGAAGGTGAAGATGCTGGAGGAGAGAATGCTCCAGCTGACACTCGCCGCCGACAGAGGACGCAGAAGATGGCGCAGGCGCGCTCGAGGAAGGAGCAAACCACAAAGTAGGTGCATGGACCAAGGAAGGTGGGCCTGCGTAGGTGGGCGCTCCATAGGGCGGCAGCCAGCCCTAAGGATACAGGGCGGGCGGAGGGACGCCGACAATACCGATGGTGGAGTAGGCCTGAACCGAGGATTAACTGAAAGAAAAAGTAGAGATGGCGCTGACAATGGAAGAAGAAGGGGAGCTGCTGGTTCGCACCCAATGATTACGCATGGTGCGCGTGAGGCGGACGTCGTCCGGGGGCGCTGTGCACTTGCGGGCGGAGTGCTCAGAGGAGCCAGAGTTCCAGCACACCACCTCACCAGGAACATGAGACAACACAACAGGTTTTCCCTTCCCTTTGCCTTGCCCACGACCGTGTCCACGCCCCCTGCACTGGGAGGCAAGAGCCATGGCCGTAGAGGTAGAATAGGACGAAGAAGAGGATGGAGACGAGGCCAATGCAGCAGTGGAGGAAGGAGAGGAGATTGCAGTGGAAATGACAGCCACCCCTGCAAATGTAATGCGATGAAGGCATTTATTTTGGAGGCTCGTCCACCAGGCTACAAGCCATTCAGCGACAAAGTCCCAGAGGGCACCAACGCCTGGAGGAGACTTGGGTGGGATGAACTGGGAGGCAAGGCGCTGCAGCTCGTCAGCTTTGACATCACGAAGAAGGTTGGACAGCTCGGGGATCAGCCCGTTGACCATGGTGTGCACAGCTGACAGCTGACCTGGCCCGGCCTCGTCAAGCTCGCTAAGCAGCTTGAGCTCGCGTGCCCAATAGGAGTCAGCTGACTCTTCCGAATGCATGAAGAGCGTGTTGAACTGAATGGTGAGGGCGCTCTGAGCTGCCTGACCTGTGACTGTCATACGCCAACAAAGCATGGTGTATGCACAGACTGGGTCAGCCGGACGCTAAACAACAGTGTCAGTATTGTACGTGCCGACATCGTCAACGAGTATCTCAGGGGCTGCAGCAATGATGGCGGATAGCGCAAGCAGACTCGTCAGCGACAGGCGTGAAGGGTGATGAAGCAAGGAAATAGTATTCCCACAAACGTTCTCCCTGAGTCTATGCACTAAAGCGGGTCTCTCAAGAAGAGAAGGGAAGTCCAATGGACAGGACAAGAGGATGGGAGAAGAATTCATGCTCGCGGAAGACTGCAGTAGGAGTGACAGCAGATGGGGTGACAGCGGGGTTTGCAGTAGCAGGGTTAGCAGCAGGTGGGGTTGAAGAGACACCGGCACCGGTGCCAACAGAGGAGCCAGCTGGCAGGACAGAGGCAGCAGGCATCCGCTTGAGAGCAATTCCGGAGACCTCATTTGCAAAGGCAACGCAAATGTCATTGGTGACTTTGAGACGATATTCAGCCTCAAGCTGAGCCTCATGAGCGAGGGTCAGCTAGCGCTGAAGGTCTACTATGACCTACTTGACGTCACCAGGCATGGTGAAAACTGATGGGCCCTGTCGGCTTGACTTGCCGGGTGCGGCATCACGCGGCGAGCATCACAAGGAGCAACTGGCGCATCAGCCCTCCCCATCACTGTGACTACGCGACAAAGTCTGGTAAGCCCTCCTTCTCTTGGTGGCTCTGGGGGGGTTGAGCAGCCGCACAACTCCGCTACTGAGTGGCTGTACTCAACTTGACCTCGTTGGTTTGATCTTGCACACGTCTTTCTGCGCTAGTGTCATTTTATCCTAGCATACTTGCTCAATTGTCAACATGAATCCCCTCTAGCACACCTTCTTTGGTGCCAGTGCCGGTCTCCTCTGGCATGCATGCTCCTGTACCTGTGCTGGTTCCCTTTGGAACATCTGCTCCCATACCAGTGTCAGTTCCCTCTGGCACACTTGCTCCCATGCTAGTGCCATTCCCTTATGGCACATCTACTTATGTGCTTATGCCAGTTCTTTGAGATTCAATTGGTCTCGTTCCGGTGGTAGTACCTCTAGTCACACCTGGTCCTCCTACAACTGCTCCCCAGGCACATGAACTGGCACCTTTCCATGATTTGTCTGCATCCGCTCCCCTTCCCTGCGAGCCTATAGCCCTTGTTGCTCTAGACCAACCACTTGCTGTGTAGCCAGAGGTGAGTATCTTGAGCTCGGTGGTTGTCTTGGACTACCAGCCTCCAGGGTTTTGCGGACAGCCGACACGGCACCCACAAGCCCCAAGTGCAATGTTCAGAGTGGCAAGCCTTGTTTGAAGGCTCTTGGCTTGAGTGACCACGAGGACTACACCGAGGTACACCCAGCATGTCTTGTCTATCACGAGTTGGTCACTTGACAGTTCTCGGTTGCTTGCGATTTTGTAGCTTACCTTGTCGTGGTCAAGTCGAGTCCAGAGGCATGTGTCTTAGCCTCTTGGCGCTCTCCCTCGATGACGCTTAATCTAGACATGTTGAAGGAGGCACTCTAAGCTCCGGTTGCAGAGCTCTAGCATGCCGTTTGTGATGATGAGGTAAGAGCCATCAATGAGCACGGTGTCTATGAGCTTGTTGACATCCCGTCTGGATAGAATGTTGTACATGCCAAGTGAGTCTTTTGCAAGAAGGTGAAACCTGATGTACACTGGATTGCTGCAAGACTAGCTTGACGGCCAAGGGTTCTTACATGTTGAGAGTGTTCATTTTACTGCCATCTGTGCACTCGTTGGCTACATGACCATCTCCAGGCTCTATTATGCTCTATTCCGGGTTGTTTCTCACCGCGACTAGGAGCTGCACCAGATGGATTTTGAAAACATGTTCCTCCATGATACTCTAGTGGGGGAGATCTAAATGGTACAGCCACGTGTCTGTGAGGTATGTGACAAGGTATCACGCTTGCACGAGGCCTTGTCTGAAGCAGTCTCCCAATGCTTGAACCAAGAGATCACCGGCCCATTGACACGTACCGGTTACATAGAAAGTGACAACGACCCGTCCCTCCTTCTCATGCGGCGAGCTGTGAGCTTCCTTGGTGATGTTGACGGCCTCCCGATCAAATTTCCTTCCATGGAGGCTGTTAAGAGGGCCAAGGCATTCCTTCAGGGTACCTAAAGGATGGATGACCTTGTTTCAGCAGCTGTTTTCCTACGAATGGAGATCGTATGTGATCATTAGCGGTGGATAATCCTACTGTAGCACGCACGTTACTCCTGTGTTATGGGGGATCAGCTTGCTGACCTCCTTGGTACCCTTCCCACAGCCTCCACCCCCATCACACCTGATAGGCAAGATGCCCCAAAGGTGGATTATCCATCATAGTTTGGGAAGATAGTGGATGTGACCATGTACTAACACCTCATTAGATTTCTGATGTAGTTGGCCACGATCACATGACCCGACATCGCCTTTGCCATCAACCTCCTTGCAAAACTCTTGTCGTTCCCTCGCACGAGAGCCCTTTGTGGGATTGTGCAACTGGTGTAGTATGTGGTTTGTACACGAAATCTCTGGTTTTGCTTCTGATGATAGTGTTCGGTGGCAGTCGAAGACAATACAGGCAATGGCTGGGCCTGGAGCCTTGATGGGCAGAGTCGGACAGGCTACGTGTTCCTTCTGGATGGCATTCTTGTGTCGTTGCATAATGGCAAACATGACTTCATTGCACGTAGCTCATCAGATGGTGAGTATGTTGCACTAAGGACTAGGGCTACTGAGGCATTGTGGTTGTAGTGTTTGCTCCATGCATCTTGTGAGTCTATGCCTTGTGTCGTTGTGCACTTTGACATCCATAGTACTCTTGCCATAGTAGAGAGCATTTGTGTGTTTCATACATGTGCAAAGTACATTGCTGTTGAGCATCATCTTGTGCATGATCTTGTGGAGTGACAGGTAATCTCTGTCATCCGGATTGGCACGGACATGTAGCGAGTTGAATTCTTGACCAAGGCAGTGGCACGCGGAAAGTTCATGGTGGCCATTCTGTTGAACTTTGTCATTTGCCTGAGGGTGGCTGAGATTGGGGTATATGTATTTTGACTTTCGAGCATCTCGTCGTACACTTGTGTCAGTTTTGCACGTGTATGGACATGCGTACCCTGGGATCATGAGATAGTGTTATGATGTGAGTTGTCCTTGTCTATTTATGCAGATTACCGTGACCACACGGTTGCATCCATGCTTGTACATATCCTTGATGCAGTTCTAGCTGGTGCCAGAGTACCAACGGGTGGTGAACCCATCCACGAATAGTTGCCTATCAGCTGTCACAGCATCTTGGCTCTTTGTCAGGGAACTTTGCATGTTTCTGCAATGTCTTCTCACTAGACTGGATTTTGAGCCCAATTTTCACGTTTTGCATTTTGTTTCAAACAAGCAATGCCGGACCTGTGTGTGTGACTAGACGTACCATATGGCCTGAGATTTTGCACATCTAGGTTCTGAGTGTGTTGCGTTTGAATTCCTATGCATAAGTTCATGAACAAAAGAGTACTATTGGGCCGGTTTTAGGACAAACTGACATCGATGCGTGCCTCACCCACTACTCGCTACGTTAGGTGGTTATGTTGTGTGCGTGTCAGTTGTCATTCCTCTCTGTATTGTTAAGCTATTGGAGACTATGAGAATTGTGTGTCTCCCTAGCCTAACCCTTATCATTTCTTGCACCTGCTTCTTTGAAAGTGCATCAGCTGACTAGACAACATCGCCATGACAGCCTTGGTAAGGCTAGGAAGCTTCCTAGCAGTTTGTAAACCAAATTTTTAATTCTTTCAATGGTACATGAGATTGAAGGAAGGTCCGCCATGCACGGTTCATCTATTGTATTCCATTCTTGTAGCTAAACAATGTACTCCTCTTTTGCAACCTCATAAACCAACGGTTTTCCTGTGTATCATCATATCCTTCACCATGTATGTTCTTGTTGTGGTCTTGCCTCCTGGTTCCACTCTCCACATTGTTGCCTTCATTCATGGACCAAGCAGACCATGCACATTGAGCAAGTGTTGCCCTCTATGGCATCTTTCCATGTATGCCCAATGGTGGGGAAATCACCTACTGGTTTTCTAATGCACTCTATTAGCATGCTCTAGTATCATGCACCAACGCTATGTACCATACAACCAATCAGGCAAACAATGTGCTCCCTCTCTCTCTCTCTCTCTCTCTCTCTCTCTCTATCT
>SZWC01007583.1:16672-35781 GCA_023375785.1 Penium margaritaceum | reverse complement strand
GACCCCGAACGTGCTACAGCCACCCTTGGTCAGCGAGTATAAAAGCATGCTACAGGACTTACTTTTTTTATGATGTAGCCTTCTGTTCCCCCTCTCGCTCCAATCACTTTCTTTAACAAATCTCCTTGGCTGCTTTTGCCTTTTGCTTCAGTAAAACTCACCTACTTAGACTTGAAATTGCCATGGCTGAGGCAGCCATCATGCCCCCTGTTCCATATCTGGACGATTTCTAGTCCTGCCACGTCCCTTGTGCACTCCCATGGTGTTGTTCGCAGCTGGTACCCTGTTTCTTGGTGGTGGTTTCCGTCGTCACTGGAATTGACCCACCATCGCTTGGGTGGGTTGCCCTGTTTGGGCTGCTCGAGCAGGGCCCCTCTTGCCTCCGATCGCAACCCCTGGCCTCCATTTTTTTCTCTCGAAGCCCATCAGCTGTGTCGAGCAAAGCTCTTTGCTCATTGTGGCTCCAGTTTCCATGGCCACTGCCATCACCGCCACAACTTACCTGTGGCAATCTGCCACTTATGTTTTGTTTTTTGCGTTCTTTGCGAGCAGATGGTTCGCTCTATTGATGACCGCCGGCCAGCCACCGTGCCTTTGTGGCAGGTGGCCTCGCTCCAGCCAGCTTTCAAGGTAGGGCATTGCCGCGACCTTGCCTGCCGTCATGGTAGGCCTTTGAACCACCTCGCCATCGCGGCAAGCTGGTGCGAGATCCGATGTGGACGTCCTTATCCTCGCCCTCACTCGGCGCTCCCCTCCTCAGCCTTTGTTTTGCTCGTGAGAGCGAGCATACAACTTCTCTTTCTTTCTTTCGTTCCTTTTCTTTTCAGTCAAGGTGTTTGAGCAACTTGCGCTCCACTACTCAACCAGCTCGGGCTCCATTTCCCAACTATTGCTCAATAACCACTTTCGGCTTCCAATATGCCCCTGTTTTTTTACCACTACTCCGTGCTTGTAGTTTCCATGCCACAGCTAGGAGGGAAAAAATGGTGAGCTCCACTTGTGATGAGAAATGCTTTGGCGAGGATTACAACACTTGCCCGTTGTTGCCGGTTTTTGCTTCTCCAGCTACTGCCACTATGTCACTACTCTACCAACTTTTGACGAAGAGGGATCCATGGCGGTGAAAAGTAACTCCGCCCTCTGGTTCTGTTCTAGGTGATAGGAAACCCGAAATTGGGTCCTGGCTGCTGCAGAAACCAGTTTTGAGTACCGGAAATTTTTTTTAAATCCACAAGGTAACCTATCGTAGGCACGGGACGTCTTACTTTCTTCTTGCTACTCATCTGCTGTTGCTACTGTCGTTATTACTATTGGTTGTTACTTTTACCATCTAGAAGGAAACGTTCACAATTTTGCCATGTAGCTCCAATCCTCATGAAAAAAGAGCTTAGACACATATCTTGTGATCACGATGAGCTGCTCCATAGCCGTTCCTAGACCTCAGACTCCTTGCCTTCACTCCAACTGTTGCTCCAAATGCACTGGTGCTACTCTGGTTTATGGTTCATGATCAGTTGCCCTCTAGCATGCTGCTTCAGGAGTGAGATTTGCGGTCATGAGGAGCGGGCTTGCCCCTCCACAATTTTTTGCCTTTAGGTGGAAATTGAAGGACAAGGTCCTCATCTATTTTGGAGGTCTGAATAGTGCCCAAATATTGTCGACGCTCCTTCTTCCACCTACACCTTCGTAGAATTTTGGCATGGAGTACAACGGCTTCATTCAACCATGCCACTTGTCCTGATGGACTTACTGCCTCCTTCTACCGCTTCGGAAGGATTTTGCCAGGGAGAAGAACTGCTCTGTTTGTGGACGCCACTAACACAAGGTGGGCTTGCTACATCCACCTGCTGCCCCGATAAGATCTCAAGATGGAGCTCAACTGCTCCATTTGTGTACGCCACTTAACACCAGGTGGGCTTACTACCTCCACATGCCACTCTGGCATGATTTTGACATGGTACGCAATTGTTCCAAGGGTGCATGCCACCAGTCACTTGGTGGGCCTATTGCACCCACCTACCGCTTTGGCAGGATTTTGTCTACTTCTCACCTCACTACATTGTACGCTTCTTCAAGGCTTGACCAACACCTTTGCTCTCCCTCCCCCTCACCCTATAATCTCCTTTGCCGTTGCTTTGACAAAGTAAGTTGCTAATGGCACTTTCACGGCTGTTATAGATATGGTCGATGCCAACGTTCACCTCTCCTAATGTGCTCAAGAGTTTGAATTCACTTGGCCGCTTCACAGAGGGCAGACGTTTTCTCGGATGCAAAATGAATTTTTGTTGGTGTTGCCATGGTCAATTATGAAGATGCATACATCGATGTGCTCTCACTGAGAGGTGTTGCCATTGTAGGTTTTTCCTTTGGCTTTGCATTAACTTTGGATCCACACCTGCTTGCTGTCGCTTAGTAACACCAAGATGATGTGCGCAACCATAGTGTCGCACACCTTGCCTACGATTTCTCCACTACGTCATGACATTTGCTGCACTTTTGCTTTTACTGTTCTTTCCTATGCCGAGACTATAGCCAAATGATGCCTTTCTTTTGCTCAAACCCTCCGCTTTCTTTTCTTCTTTTTCTTCTTTCACAGATGCCTGCTTTGTTTCATGGAACGGGATTTGCGGTTGTGAGAAGCACATGTCAGACTACTGTCAAGCGTCTCTAACTTGGTGCACTCATCACAACTATGCCGATGGCGGTGGGCTGTCTGGATGGTGCAAACATGCTCCTTCCTCTTGTACCGTCCTTTTGTCAATACACTTGCAGCCTATAAGCTCATTGTATGAGCTCCCACATGCTTGTGGCTCCATACACAAGAACCTGTAGCATCGGTGCTACTCTTACAAGTCATAGGCTAGCTTCCACTTGGCCGCATACTACATGGGCAGTGCATGCTGCTGTTGCATTGGCTCTGTGAAAACTGATGAAGATTAAGCTTGTCACGTGCTTTGAGGCTCATGTGAACCTCTGTATGCTATTGAAAACATCTCAACTTCAACTTTTCTACTACACCATTAGCATTCAGTTGTTGAGTTATATTTTTTGGGATGGAGCATGAGAATGTCGTCTCCGATGCTAACCCGTTGTCTGCTTCATTGATCAGCTTACGGAATTTTGGCGAGACGTCCAACCCTATGACCACCAATGCCAACACTCCTCTCTCAAGTAGGCACTGTCGTTGCATCTACTGCTTGTTGTTACTAGGCTGTTGGTGGAATTTTGGTTCCTTGGTCACCACTCCACCCTCCATGAGCTCTTGCAAGATGGCTGCTTTCCTTGGCTCTCAAGCAACATGGGTTCTTTCCGATGGCTTCCCTGCTTGCAACTTGCAAAGCAGTGCATGGAGTAATGCCAACCCTCATGACATCATCATATTGGCATTTGTGAAGTACTACTACTTGTCGTTAGCTGCTTTTCGTGATGCTTGAAAGCCTATTTGCACTTTTGCATACTTTGACTATTGAAATAGTGTCATTATGGAGGCTTCAAGGGACACCACAATGGTGTGCACACTTCCTCCATGAGCAAATGAAGATGACTTTGTCTTCTGAGGACGAACAGGCTCTGGCATGTCTGGAGAAGAACAAAGCCTTGGGAGATGTACAGGTGGTTGAGGTAACAGTGATGAAGTTTTTTTAAGCTACAAGGCCTCATTCTGCTGCTATATCTGCACCACCAGACCTTCAAGTTTAGTAGCTTGGGCAGCTAGCATCTCACAAGTATACCGCTCTTGTTGGCAAATGAGTTGTTGCTTGCCAATCTGCTATCGTTACTTTGTACTTTCATGCAAGAAATCCTGTTTCCTATCTTTATCATGCTAGCCTGTATCAAGCAGTGCTGGTTCAAGTGCCACGGATGGCACCTTCATTGCATTGTGATGTGGCTGAACCACGCAAAGATGTATCATGTCAGACGTTATAGATTGTATCATTGGCATCTGTATTGGCATGAGAGCTTGTGGCTTGAACATTGCCACATTTCCCTCCGAGACTGTTATAGCTGATGACGCTGGTAGTTGTGCCAATTCAAGTTGATGCTAAACATGCACCTGTTGATGAATCTATGACAACTACTACTGAAGCTTTGGATGATAAGCTTCAAATCTCATGTGTTCCTCTTTGAAAGGTAATAGCATGAGACACGTGCTATTCTATGCACATTGTCTTGGCGTACTCTTGTTTGAAGCGCCTCCTCTCTTGAGCGCTTCATCTCCTCAGCTACTGCTTGCTCTCTCTTGGGACCACATCCTTGATCCATGCACAAGCTTGGCAATGAGAGGTCATTCAACTGTTGAGAGTCCGTGCATGGGCTNTCTATGTTGAGGTCACTGAAAGTGTCCTCAATGACTCCATGTGTGCCAAGTCGCTACGTCACGCGCTCACCCTGCCATTGGTTAGCGATGACAGTCATTGTCATCCTTTGAAGCTTGAGCTGTAACTGCTGCTACATGCTGGCGACACAAATCTGCTGCTCTAATTGCATGTTGAGCATAACCAGATGTCCTTCAACTCTGATACCACATTGGGTTTTTTTTGGGACCCTACAGCGACGAAGACACCGCATGCTCTGATGAAGCATGGGGTTCTTGCTGCAATCCACAATCTCTCTACCTAGCAAGAAAACAGTGTACTCCAATGTGCCAAAGTGGAAGAATTGGATTGAAATTTTGATTGTTAAAGACTATCAAGTACAAGTATGCTATATAAAAACAGCGGCAAAACACAACACAACTCAATGCTCTGACACAACCTACCCCATCCAAGGGCGCAACACCTTGCTAGGCCATCAAGGATATCGTTGCAAGGGTCTCAACACGATTACCATGATTTCAAGTGAAATGGCCTCCAGGTTCTTAGGGCAGCCTCCTCTTGACACAAGAAGCCACACCGTTAACTATTGGGTCGTCACAGGACGTACGACCCTCCCAGCCAAGGTGGTAGAGTGTTTCGAGGCTCACTCGGTCGATAGAGGGGAATTCCAGTAAGACACATATCTTCTAGACCCTCTTAACCAGCCTGATAGAGCAATGCCAAACACACTAAGTCAACACAGGGAGACTCCAACATAGTCCGATTTTCTTAAAAGAATCAGCTCTATAAAGCAGAGCTGAGGTTAGACACTAAGTTTTGGCTCTCACGCCTAGACACAACTTCAGGCCCACAGATGGGCAACGTCAAGCAAGACAGCTCAAGCTAGGCAGCTTGAGTCTTGTAATTAATGTGGTTACCATAGTGATTTAGTCAAGCCTTCAAGTAGTCAAGGGCGTCTTCCTGCCCAAGCTGGGAGACCGTTGCCAGGCTTACTGGGGTCTTGAGATGAGAGTGACTTCAGAGTCTTGGTCTGATGCGTTGTCTAGCAATGGAGGACTGCTAGTACAACTCATACAGTTAATGGAGTTTATGTTAAATTTACTGGTGGAGTTTTTGCTGAGTTGTAGGAGCTGTTGTTTGAGTTGTTGGAGTTGCTATAGGAGTTGTTCGAGTTGCATTTGGAGCTCTTGAAGTTGTTAGACTGACTCAGTCCAGTGTGCTTTTGTACTGGGATCCTGGCAAGTTGACCAGCTGCTCTGGACCTAAAGGAAATTTCCTGCGCAAGGTCGTAGCTTCCTCCACAAGGAATCTTCTTGGTCCAAGGCACGTAGCTTACTCCTCAAGGAAGCTTCCTGAAGGCCGGCAACTAGGTCGCGAATGTTGCTGCTGACGAAGGGCGGTCCCCACTCTTTGCTTCGCATGCAACTGCTGATTCGTGCATGCAGTAGCTAATGCAACGGCTGAGTTGTGCATGTGGTAGTTAATGCAATGTTGAGTTGTGCATGCACCACCTGATGTAGAGTGGTCCCTGCTTTGGAGCTTTGCTTGCATGTGCTGATGCAAGTGGTCCCAGCACGCTAGTTAGGGGTAGGCCCACTCTGATTGGTCTGGGTCAAGTACCGAGTGGTGCTTGCTTGCAATGCGTAGCTGCTGACCAAGCTAGACTAGCAGGCATGCATAGCCCTACTGTGCATGGAGCACAAAAATTCAGGCTCCTTTTGGCCCTTGGACGTGGATGCCAGAATTTAATCTGCCCTGTACAGTAGAAAATTCCTCGTCAAGCCGCACCGGGGTATATATAGATTAAAATCCGCAACTTTGTGTACAGACCTCCGATATTCAATCCAACTACGCCATGTCAAAGCTGTCGCTCAGAGCATTTGGTACTCACTCTAACAAGGTGATGATAGCACTAGGAGTAGAAGGAGTGGGGTATTTAATGTTTAGGAACCAGTGCCTTTGCCATGGGACACGTACTTTCATTGGAAAACAATAGTTAAGTAAATCCTATCTATCATGATGATCTTGCAAGAGTGATCCCATCTTGGACGCATGGCATGTGAGGCCACAAGGACCAACTGAAGATTCTTAGGGTTGTCCATCTCCATCACCGCATGTGTTGTTCGTTCAGCACATTTGAGCTACAAAAAATGCATCAAATGAGTCTAAAATCTTATGGAAGTTTTTTGACATAAAGTTAGAAAGCTTTTCAAGTGATCCTCACCTCTTGATAGAGACACAATAAGTGCTGCCACAAGTTTACCTTTGCATCCATCAGTTGATAAGTAGCCAATGAACACGTGGGTACATCGTACAATTTGCCACTTGCACCCCTATCGTTGAATTGATGATTGTGTGGAGTACTATAGGAGGAATAGGTGAGTTCCAAAACACCTGAGGTGAGATCTTTCGTGAAATCCACCTCAAAGTATGATTTGGACTACATCGCCTGATGGTTGATGTGCAACAGTGGTGAGGGATCCAATGCTCTTGGAAGAAGTATCACAATACACAAAACTTCGAGTCAACTAGCGGGCTTGACAATTGGTTGGACACCGGGCAAGCGGAGGATCTCGCCTTCACCCTTCGGGGACTCCCCTATGTTTGGAGAGCCATCGCACAAAGAATGGGTACCTAGGGATTTTCATCCATGCAATATATGAATCTCGTACCTTCTATGTCAAGTCACCTTGTCCGATGAGAAGCATGAAGGCCATATCCATGGTCCACCTTGTGTGGTCAATCATTGATATTGTCATTATCTTGCGCCCTAGTGTGTGAAACTATCTCACGACTGAGGGATGGGGGGTGGAAGACTTCACCATTAGTCAACGTTTTGCACACAACCACCTGTCAGCATGTGGTGGAGTCTAGTACATATCATATGCATGACATTCAATGACGGCCATGCCATGGACCCTTCACCTTCTTGTACATCTGTAATTTGTATTCAATCCTTGTTTTCTTCACATGTGCAACATTCACGAGCCCTCTTTGACACTGTGGAGTCGGTCTACATGCACGTTCCACACAAAGCCTGTCATAAGAGCTTGTAGGGCATCTTAGACACGTAAACCAGTTGTTTGTGTTAGCAAACATTAGCATGGCATTTGAGACGTTTTGCAGAGCTGTGAAGAACTGCATGGTTTGCATTTCATACAAATCCCCCTCTTTGATGAAGCTCGAAATGACCTGTGAACATTTTTTTAAACAAAATGTACATCAAACAATGTAACATGTAGACAGATGCATGTCACATTTGTACAGACTACAAAAACACACGTCAATATTTGTGTTTTCTTGAAAAAAAACAACAAAATCCCTAAGGGACAAGAAGTGTACAACATGTACCGGTAGGCATTCGTAAGTGAAATATATGCATGCAAAAAGTTGTTTTTGTCCAACGTCCTAGATGGATCATTAGTCGATTCGAAACAATGGGTGGATGAGAGGCACAATTTACACTTGATGGGTATCCAAGCTGTTTAAAACAAGAACAATTCAAAATAAGAACTTTGGAAAACTGCCCCATTAGCGTCCAACACACTATGCAAACCACAGATATCCATCAATGTTTAATCACATTTGCTTAAGTGTGAATGCCTCTCTCTGATTTCAGTTGCAAAACCACTCAGTAAAGTTGGGAGGACAATGAAAAGGAAGTGTTTGAATATTTTAGGAATTCCCTCAACTTGATGCCAACCCTTTGATTGATGGATCCATGAGTGTACCATGTCATTACCATCAACGAGTCCAATCAAAGAATTGCAACAGTTCTTCCCAAAGACAATGGCGGTGGAGAACAGCTAGTCGCATACATGTGAGAGAATAACACTACATGGTGCACTAGGAAGAAGTTTTGGCAGTCATGTACACATTTAAGACTCTCTTGTGCTATCTCCAATACCATATGTGTCATTCGCACATACCATTTTGCACTTAAATAGCTCAAAACTTAGCAAAGCTTGAGTCGAGTGAAAAACTCAATAACTGGAGTTCTTTAAATCAAACTTGGGCTATGACATGGATTACCAAACTTGATGCTCTCGTTTGGCAACCAGACTAGAGAGTCATGATGATGTCGTTAGTCATCCAAAAAGACTTGTACACCAAAACTGTTTTTGCAAATTGTTACAGGGAGTTTGACAGGTGGACCTAGACCAAGTTTTGGTTCATGACCCATAATACTGACAGGGATTCCCTCGCCAAATTGCCATACAATCGAATGAGGAGATATAAAGGATGTTATTTGAAGAGTTCCATGACACCAATCTACATGGACACTTTGGCGAGGGCATCATCTTCAAGAGGCTGGCCAACTATTTTTTGTGAGAGTGTATGTAGGCCGACGTGGCCATATTTCACAATGTGTGCAACACATGTGAGCTGCACAACTCTTATCACACAAGGACAGAAACCAATTCTTATTCCAGCGTAATGCTAGTGGAACATCGACATGGACATCATAACGAGACTTCTTGCCTCTCACTATGGCGGGAATATCATCCAAAATGATAAACAACTCCCAAATGACAACCACCATCACCACCTAAGGAACAACATAGCTTATGCTAATCAAATGGTACAGCTAAAGAAAGTGCCACATACCATTATTTGGTGCATCTTCACTAATCATTTTGGTATAAACTAATGACACGTTATGGATGTCAGATCTAATAAATTAACAATAAACCATACTAAAAATGGCAAGCAAGTTTACTAGATAAAAAAGAAACTCAAACAACTTACCTGCACTTTATAAGACCCACATGGAACTAATTGGATGACAATATTAAAAACCACTCAACTTGCATACGATAAACTCACAACTGATAATTCATCACTTAAGCTAGTCTATAGCAGACTTCCCATCATATCATGAAGACAACAGATTCCCAACAATGATCCCATGATAGATATCCATCATTGCAACGCCTCCCTGATCTTGGAGGAGATACATCTAGAAGACGCAAGTGTCAAGAACATGCCCCCGGGTGGTGGCAGTTCCAACATGCCTGACTGGTCTTCTGTGTTCCCGGCATATTTTTTGTGGGTCCTGGGTCCAAGCATGAGCCTTCTAGTCACCTCACGGTATGTTTTGAGGTGTGGAATGGAGTTATGAGATAGTCAATTTTACGAAGGGAAATCCCGATTTCGCATTAGTTTTTCTTATATGAACATGATTTGAACAAATCATAAGCTCTCAAACACACCTAACCATGTACAATTTGTATCAACATAGCTCCCGCTATGTCAGCTGAAGGGTGGCATCCGAATCCATCCGCTCAGTCGGTGGCGCGCACCATGTTGACCGCCGAGGCACCCTCACATATCAAGGACCCATCAAAATGCCGTTCTGAAGGCGCAGATGTCCCTACACGCAGTGGCGGTACCACTTGTGTCTTTGGGGTCTGTTTGAATGAGATAAAAATCAAGTTTGGTGATGGGGATTGATGTGGTTCCAAACCACTCCACGGACCTGCAGTCAGAATTTTTACTTAGTCCTCACCTAACAAAACATGATACTGAGTTTTGGACTTCCAGCTTGGATTTTGGCAAAGTCCCTCTGTAACAAACTGCGCAACTGCAATCCGGTGCATCGTTCACTGAATGCCTTGACAACCTTCTTGAGAAAAATCCCAACATGAACATTTGTAACTTGTTTAAATCGATTATTCAGTTGTAGTCAAACATCGGTCGACTCCCAAAGTTGTCTCGCACACCCCAACTTTGGAGGCCCAAATCTCACTTGTTACTTGTCCGAATCCGGTGAAACAACTTCCACAGGATTAAGCACCACGTCAAATTTTAGGGGAAAACCTCCATTTAAGGATTATAGTAATCCTTGAGCCAATACATCCAACGAACAGGATATCTTTCTCTCTATCGGCTTGATGGTGAATCCCGGCGTCGCACTTAGGCATGCAAAGGGGCAAAATCTTCAACGTTTTCCCCCTTGCACCTGTCATGCTTGCAGCTCCTACTTTCTTTGACTTTTCTTCTGGTGCGTGGTCATCCCAAGCCCGACCATGCTCATTGTGTGCTGGTCCACGGGTTGTGCAAGCAATCTACAAGTATGGTGTGCGTGCATTAGTGTTATAGCACCATCTGCCCCCTTTCAACCATGTCCCGTGTAAAGTGATAACATTCATAGATGTGCTTTGTATCCTTGTGCTATGTTGGGTTCTTGGTTAGCAAGATGTAGCCGCAGTTGTCCTCTTTCACCATAATAGGCTCCTATTACAACATGCCCAGCTCTCCCAGCAACCTACGGAGCCAGACTACCTCCTTGACCGCCTCGGCAAGCGCAATAAACCATGCTTCCACAAAGGCGGTGCTGAAGCAATCCCGCTTCCTACAACACAATGAGACCGCTACAATAATGAGGATGAACACGTATCTGGATGAGGACTTTTCCTTGTCCACATTGCCAGAGTAGTCTACATATCTATAGCATACCAGACGTAAGTGGTTTGCCCACCCCTTGCCATCCAACCTCAACCGCGCATGCCACGTCACTTGCGGGTAGTGGAGGATACACTTGACCGCTTACTAGTCTAGTGGCCCTAGATCAACTACGTGCCTACTCACTTGGTCAACCATGTAGGCCAAGTTTATTCGATTCACCACCCTGGCGTACATGAGCCTGCCCACCGCAGATTGGCAGGGCACCCCTCCCATATCCTCTCACTCTTCTTTTGTTTATTGTGCCATTTTCATACTCAAATCATAGGTCATGAATACCAGAATGGCAAGTTGTTTGCAGTCCTCCATGCCATACCGCTTCAATACCTTGACCATGTATTTGGCCTATCCAAGCTCAATTGTACCGCGCCCTCCGGTTTTGCAGGATGCTTACCATGACATATTGCTCCAGCTCTCGCATTTCCGGCATCTAAAATCTGTTGCTTAGTTTCTCTTTCAGCCGTTGTCAGCTTGGCAGATCCATCGAGCATAAAATCAGGTCATCCACATATAGTACAACAATATGATGGAGCTTCTTTTCATTCTGCACGTACACAGTGAGATCAGAATCACATCGCTTCAAGCCGATTTTTGCCATGAAGCAATCGTCCATCTCTTCGGACCAGCATGTGTGCGATTATTTTAGCCCATACAAGGACTCGTGTAAGTTGCAAACCTTGCCTTTGGACACCTCCACTACCTCTAGCACCTCCATGTAGATCTTTTAATCTATGATACCATTGAGGAAGGTTGTCTTTACGTCCATTTTGTGGGGCTCCAAATCCTTCACGCTTGTCATTGCAAGGATCGCCCGGAACTGATGAATTGGTGCCTCATCCGCCGGATCCCTATGATGGATGTCCTCATCAGCTCGATCGTCATTCGATTCCTCTGCGTTGGCTCCCACCCCTCATGCACCGTTGAGCTCTGATGCCACATCATCAACTTTGGCATCCACTGGCTCCTTGTAGTCAAGGAGCTGGAACCACTCCCTCGTCTTTGGAGAGTGCACCATGGTGACTCCTTATGTAGCTTTATTAATCATGAAACTTGACGTCTCAGCTACGAATTACCTCCTCCTTGCGCATATCATAGAGCCGGTACGCCTTATGCGCACTCTCATAGCCAAGGAAGAGATACCGTACTAGCCCTTACATTCGTCTTCCTTTTTTTTACTAGATTAAGTGACAGCTACATTCAACTATAATTTCTAGCATTTCAATTTTGGACCTGTTTTGTCAAAAATCCTTAGGTTTTCTTGTTGCCTAGTTTTGGTCAAAATTCTCGTTTAGGACCTTGGTTTGTTCCTAGATGTTTGGTTTTGAAGTCTTTGAACTTCAACAAGGGAGAGAAAAGCTGCATCTTTCACCTCAATTCGCGTCTCATAGATTGCAACATCCACGTGTGTTCCCCATCGTTTTAAGACTACACACATAACATGGATAAGTTGCGTTCGGCCTGTAGTCCTTAGAGCACCTCGCTGAAGCTGAGGGCGTGTGTGGAGAAAATAGATTCTTGCAATTTAAAAGTGATTCGTCCACTAGACCAAAGGTGTTTAGGTGCTTTAATGGTTGAAGGAAAAAAATCATTTTAGTCAGATGTATGAAGCACTGTGCTAGCTCTTTGCCCGTGGCTCCAGCTTACATTTCCGCCACTGCGCAGCGTGCGCCATCGTTTGCCCAAACACTTTTTTGCTTGTCACACTTGGCTTGTGCTTGCTCCAAACCTGGTGTGGTATTTTCTACCCATTCTTCTTCTTCAGCACCGCTGTAGTGGTGAGGTTGATGGTGTAGCTCACCATACACATAGCTTTCATCCAGAAGCTTCCTTTCAATTGTGCATCCCTGAACATGGTCCGTACCATGTTTAGTTGCGTCTTGTTTGCTTGCTCAGTGACGCCATTTGACATTGGCTCATACGGTATAGGTTTTTCCCATTTTATGCCCTGTTGTTTCATCCAACTGCTACAAACCGCGTACTCTTTGATGTTTTTGCTACGTAGCGCTGTGATCTCCCGGTCACTCTACCTCTCCGTCGTAGCAACATAATCCTTGAGCCAGTCCAAGACCTTGCCTTTCCGCTTCAGAAAAAAAATTCAAAGTTTTTTGCTCTAGTCGTCAATGAATGTGATGAAGAAACGCACCCTTCTCTTTGACGCCATCTTTAATGATTTGCACACGTTACAATGCACAATCTTCAGCATGTCTGAGGCACAATTCACGTTGTCGTTGAACAGTTTGCACTGCACCTTGTCCAAAATGCAATTCTTGTATTTGTGGCCTCTTCGACACCATCGATGAGGAGGCCATATACGAGCTTGTGCTTCGCCATCTCCTTCACAACTATGGATGAGGAATGCCCCAATCCTTTTTGCCAGAGCTCTAGATCAGCTCCCCCTCTTCTGGCCTGGTTGGCGGTGCATTCCTTCAAGTCTGTTGAATCTATCGCCGCGGGGATCACCTTAGTCTGTACAATGTAGAGGCCTTCATCCTGCTTAGCCTCAGGATGGGCTCACATACACCTTCCTTTTGAACGACTTCCCCCTTTCTCCTGATGAGCACCTTGTATCCCTTGTCTATCAAGTGGCTCAAAAATAGAATGTCAGCTAAGCCAAGTACGTGTTGCACGTCCTTAATGACGCGTTGCACCAATGTCCCAAAAGCCAGTATACTGATGTCCACATCTCCTTGGCCTGCCACTTGCCCAACCTTGTTGTTTGTGACCACCATGGACTTAGTAGACTTGGTGTAGTTGATGAACCCGACCTTCTTGACCTGGGTATGCTCCTCTGCTCTGGATGCAAGGCATCACCGATAAGCATTCTTGAGGTAATGGTTTTTAGTGCAATTGAGAAGAGCCTTCTTACCTTTTCCATCCTTGCTGCTGGCCTTTGCATTCTTTGTACACTCACTGGCCTAGTGGCCTTCCTTGCCGTAGTTATGGCATGCACCCTTCTTGGCGCCACTCTTGCTGCCCATAGCTACCACTTCCCTTGTCCACGCTTCTGCCACCTTGCATTTTAATGACAAGGGCTAATGAGGAAGACGAGGACTCCACGCATCTCCATTGATGCGCCTCATTGTGGATGTACTCTAAAACCACGGCACATGTGAGCTTGTCCTTTGTCCATCCTCCCAAGATGGTGATAAGACTGCTCCAACTTTCACAGAGGGCCATGATGAGGGATATCACTAGTAGTTCCGTGTCGATCTTCTACCCCACATCATTGCACTATAAGGGAAG
Organism: Penium margaritaceum; assembly: GCA_023375785.1. Taxonomy (NCBI): domain Eukaryota; kingdom Viridiplantae; phylum Streptophyta; class Zygnematophyceae; order Desmidiales; family Peniaceae; genus Penium; species Penium margaritaceum. Next base: position 21,757 of record SZWC01007583.1, on the reverse strand, counting down.
GGACTCAATCTAGTACATGGCACAGATGAAATCATCTCCCTCCTTGATTCTCATTGTCACGAGTCGCTTCATTGCAAATTTTCATTTTGCTAGCAACTTGGATTGATGGATGGCTCAGAGTTTTTGCCAAGCATAGGCTACAAGCTTGTAGCCCTAGAAGTAGCCCCAGTATGACTTAGCCATACCAAACATCAGTAGCATGACCATCTTCGTATTCTTCTTTGCAAATACCCCATTCTACATTAACGTTGCCATCACTTCATCGATGGCTCTCGTTCCCTTCATGACTTCCAACAGCCCCTTATGTGCAAGGTGCAGCTTGAAGTGCCATCTTCATAGCGCAAAGCCAGGGTCACCTCAAAACTTCTTGATGGGCTGTGTCTTCTACTAGGTCGTTTGCGTATTCTTCCAATCATGGACTTAAGATTTTGACAACGATATCATCCCCAATAACAATCTCGTCTACCGCAAAAGCTATGAGTGGTTTTTAGACCGGTCAGGGCTGTGGGCCCATAACCTTTTGTCAGAAATTGGCCCTAGGGTGGTGGCAATTTCAAGGTAATTGATTGATCTTCTATGTTTATTGCTTCTTTTTGTGCAAAATCTGGGTCAAAGCATTAGCTTTTTTGTTGTCTCACCCTTTGTTTCTGGAAATGGAAGGGATTTGCGAAATAGTGAATTTTGCAAAGGGAATAATATCATTTTGCTTAAGTTAATGAACATTAACATGATTTGAATATTTGTAGGGAAAATCATGAGCTCTCAAACGCACAAACCGTACATGATTTGGATCACCATAGCTTCTTCTATTTCACCCGGCACCCCAATGCAGTCTCTCAGTTGGTGTTGCACACCATGTTGCCCGCTAAGACGCCCTCACACATCAAGGACCCATCAAAATTCCATTCTAGAGGCACATATGTCCCTACACGTAGTGGTGGTGTCCATTGGACCGTTTTTACCTATTTCGATGTGTTGATCATCGAGTTTGGTGATGGAGATTGATGTGGTTCAAAACGTGTCCGCGGACCTCCAATTGGAATTTTGACAATGTCTTCAAGTAAAAAAAATGTCTACTGAGTTTCAGACTTGGAGACACGATTTTGGCTAAGTCCCTCAGTAACAAAATGCATTTTTTACATCTGGTGAATCATTCAACCGACGCCGCAGCAGGCTTCCAGAGCAAAATCCTTGGATGGAAACTTGTTACTCGTTCATGTGGATTATTCACCCGCAGTCATATTGCAGCCGACTCCCAGAGTTACTACGCACACCCCAACTCTAGAAGCCCATATCTCCTTCTTACATGTCTAGTTTTGGTGAAAAAACTTACGAAAGATTCAGAAACTCATCAAATTTTAGGGGAAATCCCCCATCTTAGGATCAGAGAAATCCTCAAGCTGCTAGGTCCAACTACGAGGATTTTCCTCTGTGTGGTGGCTCGCCAACGGCTCCAAGCGCCGTAGCGGGACATGTTAAGGGGTAAATCATGAACAAGTTACGATGAAAAAAGAAATGTAGCGGCATGGTAACCATGACATTATTTGTGTTGATGATTGCATCATACCCAACTACACAAATATCAAGCTACATGGAAGAAACGTTAGGAATTTTTAGCACAAATGGATGGGACCAGTGTAGGTAAAATGAATGCAAACCTCTCCTCAAATTGTTGGGGTTTTATTAGCATAGAGAAATGAAGTTATCGCATGCTCTGATGTAGCAAGGGGGTTTGGTAACTGTCCAAGATCTCTATGCCCACCAAGAAAACCCGTTGCTCAAATGTGCGGAATCAAAAGGCTTGGATTCAACTTCTAATTGAAAAATACTATTAAGTACAAGTATGGTACAAGGAAACACTGGCGAAACATAACTCAGCTCAACGCTCTGACACAATCTGATCCATCCAAGGGCGCAACACCTTGCTAGGCCATCAAGTTTGTTCTTGTATGGATCTCAACACGATTACCATGCTTTCAGGTGAAATGGCCTCCATTTGTAAGGGCAGCCTCCTCTCCACGCTCGTAGCCACAACAAGACCTATTTGGTCGTCGAAGGACTTATGACCCTCCCACCCAAACTTGTAAAGTACTGCGAGGCTATGGGTTGACACAGGAGAAGGATAACAAGACACATAGCTTTTAGAACCTCCTAACTAGGCTGATAGAGTATGGCAAACACACTGGGTAGAGAGAGGGAGACTCCAACATTGTCCAACTTTCTCCAAAGAATGAACTATATAAAGCAAAGTTGAGGTTAGACACTAACTCTGGGCTCTCATGCTTAGACACAACTCCTGGCCAACAGATGGGCAACCTCAAGCGAGATAGCTCAAGCTAGGCAGCTTGCGTCTTGCAAGTAGTCTGGCTACCACAACCAGGTAGTCAGGCCTTCAGGTAGCCAAGGGCGTCCTCCTCCTAAGGTTGGCAGACTGCTACCACGCTTACTGGGGTTTTGAGATGAGAGTGACTACGGAGTCTTGGTCTCAAGTGTTATGTATTAGAGATGGACTGTTGGTCTTGGTAACTTGAGGTACTGCTAGAGTTGCTTGCTGAGTTGTTGGAGTTACTGGACTGAATGAGTCCAGTTTGCTTTTATGTGGGATCTTGACAAGTTGACCAGCTGCTTTGTGCCTAAAACCTAATGTTGAGTCGTGCATGTACCTTCTGATGTAGAGTGGTCCCTGCTCCAGAGTTGTACTTGCATATGCTGATGCCAGCTGTCCTAATAGTCTAGTCATGTGTACCCGCACCCAGACTGATGTGGGCCAAGTACCCAATAGTGCTTTCTTGTAGTACACAGCTATTAACCAAGCTAGACTAGAAGACATGCTTAGCCATGCTGTGCACGTAGCACACAAATGCAGGCTCCTTTTCCCCCTTTAAAGCTGGATTTTGGAATGAAATCTGGCCTGTACATTGGACATTCCCAGTGGAGCCGCACCTAGGTATTTACAGATTGAAATCTGTAGCTTTGCTTACAAATCTCTAACAGTGAATCCAATTGCGTCATGTCAAATTTTTTGCTCTATGTAGTCATCGCTCACTCCAACACGGATGACTTTGCCTACTCGACATCATGACGATTCATCCGGTGTGCCATACCTGCAAGCTGAAGATCTACTATTAACACAACGAGGATACCATGATAGAGATATTTCTCTTCTAAATTCAAGGTGAAACAGGCATGTAGTAAGTGATGTAGGATGTTTTCAGGGATGGACGTCGTGATGAAGCAATCTAACATCTTTTCAACTAGCATGGGTACAAAGAAGAGCACAAGTATTCACACCAAAATGATAAACCTCAAAGACGTTGACCATGTAATTCACAACTAGTTTAGACGTCATCAGCACATTTTTTATAACACATAAGCACGTCATATCTATAAGGGGAGGAAGTGTTATTTCCAAAATGTACATGCTTCTAAAAACCTAATAAGCGGAATGTTTTGTCCTTCGAGTTTTGGCTTGGAAAACGTCGTACTTATAGCTTGCTTGTGGTATGGCTTAATGCATTTAGGCCACGTGCCTTGACCTCTCATGATTTGTTATTGAAGTTTCTCACACACTCGAACACGTTTGAGAGGTTGAGAGTGTAATTCTACAAGTCGTATTGATGTTTTGATACTAATTAATTGACTTCTTCACAAAATTAGATTTTCATAAAACTGTGCTTCGATATTCTCAAACCATTTTGACTTATAGAAAATTGTTATCAAAGGGACGGCCCAAAACACGGCATAGCATGCGTCGCTTGACTCAAGTGTTGAATACCTAACATATGCCTCATTTGGTTCCTCGTTAGTTCATGTATGCACCCAACATGTCCGAAATGTGTCATCAAAATGTTCTTACCACTCAATTCAAATAATCCAAAACCTTTGTATCGTCTTTTGTTTTGCACCTCATCCTTCTAAACCATCTATGTCATGCTTAGTCTAAAGCCAAGCATTGCCCCAGCTAAGAGTAAGGATCATAAGTTCAAAATTCTTTGTGCTCAAGATGGTTGAATTACTCTTAATTCCACAAAAAAAAGGGAATTTAGTATGAAAAGGTGAAGGCAACATGGTGCTTGACAATATTGAATAAAAGTGGGAGTGGTAGTCCTTAGTTTTCAACATTCTTCCTTTTAGGCGAGATGGTTCATTATCAAACAACATGTGCATGGAATGTAGCATAGATCACAATTGTGTTTTGTTCTCTTCATTGAGATGGTGTGCAGACCAATGGTGGCTTGTGAAGGAGATGCAAGACGCCGAATCATGTTATCTAACATGGTATGTTGTGCAAAAAAAAGACAGTTCCTTCCATCACGTGGAACAAGCTATAGCTTGCTCCCAGCTGGTGGAAAGGGAGACCTTGGATTGGAGAAATAGAATGGAACGTTGTCCATCACCCTTGTCATTGTACAGCTCTCACATGGTGGTTTCTTGAAGATGCTGCAAAAACACTTGAAAAGCAATTAAAACCAGGCTAGTTTGATGGAAAAATTGCTGTTGTTGAGGTCATTGAAGCTACAAAGTAAAGTGAATCATTGATGCATTTTCCTTTGATGCAATGGTTCCCATCCATGAATTGCCCTTTGAGATTGCCTCATGTTTTGTGTTGAAACAACTCATGTTTTTTCACCAAGTTGAGGTTCATTGGTTCTCGGTGACTCAGTCAATAAAGACTAGCACAATGAATCCACAAGGATGATTTTTGTTCTCTTTCATGTGATGTGATTCGTTTTGCCACAAGCTTGTAAAATAGGGAATAACTTCCTTTAGCCGCTCAGTTTTAGCTGTCCGAATTTGAAATATGGAAAGCACTGAAACCTGGTGGTTGTTCAATATGATGAGCACATGTTTTTGACAAGGGCAGTTTTGCGCAACGCTAGCCAACACGGAAAGGTAACCCTTTTGCTGTTGACTCCCAGAATTTTCGCATGATATCCGGTCAATTTTTACTTTCCTGATTACCTTTTTTGACAAGAAATGTTGTTGGCGACAAAACCTCCCTCCGTTTGAAGGGAATTTCCCAAGTAGCGCTGCTGCGGGGCCTCGCAGGTGCGCACACCCAAATGAAACCCTAAACCACGGAAT
>SZWC01007582.1:112992-125285 GCA_023375785.1 Penium margaritaceum | reverse complement strand
TAGATGTAGATATAGATATAGATATAGATATAGATACAGATACAGATACAGATTCAGATACAGATACAGATACACATACAGATACAGATACAGATACAGATACAGATATAGATATAGATATAGATATAGATATAGATATAGATATAGACGAGTAAATTATTTTTTTGGTACTTTCATTTTCTCTGTTTTGATTGGGAAAGGCTTAGTACACAAATGGTTCTACAAAAAAAAAACACATAGAACTTCATGGTGAAGCACAATTTTTAAAGCCCTTAACACTTTTATTTTTCACTGGATTCAAAAGTGTGATCACTATATTACATATTGTGATCGCAAGTATTGGAATTGTTTTGAAAAACCACCTTCTTTGTGTTTTTTTTAAAACACTTTCTATCGTTCTTGAATGAAGGCTTATTTGACCAAAGAGTTACAATTGTACGACAATGGATGCTTTCCGGTTCTTAGTTGCACAAATAAGCATTGTTCTCCATTGAAGTCGACGACTATTTTTATACATCATTGTGTTTTCTTCAGAAGTATCAAAATGCACGTTGTAGTGTAGATCTCAACGATGAATGTTTCCTTTTCGTTTAAAATGTTGGATCTGTTTCAGCAAGTCTATTCAGACATTTCTTGGTCAGTGTACTTGGATGAAGACTCATGTTTCTGGAATTGCGTCATTCGTTTTTGGAGGGTACACCCATCATTCTTCCATGATATCTTCAGTAACGGGGCCTCGTTTAGCTCGACGAACTTGACATTCAGCCTAGACGTTGTAATGTTGTGGTTGAGTCGAACTGTTGTTTTTCGCGAACGTGCACAAATGGAAATGCATTATCACTTTTCCAGTGCATCACGTTTTCTTCTAAAATACAGAAATGGATGCAAGCCATTGTAAATGAGACAGCGAAGGAAGTTTCCATACCATGTTTGAAGAAAAAAACATCAACAATCCCGCGAACAAAACAATACAAAAACAACCCCGCGATCGACCGTTGTTAGCTTTGAAAGTAGACAAACGGACCAAAACGGTTACAACTGCGCTCGTAGAGACAGAACACACCGGCATCGATTTTAATTGAAAGAAACAGGAACTTCCAGCAATGATTATCGTACCAATGCATGCGACCCGGCATCTCATATCTGTCTCAACCATTGAATGCTCGCTTGGCTTCCCGTGATTTCAGGGGCTGTGTACACACCTGCAGGCCGTATGCGCGCAGTAAAATGACGTCATATTCCTGAAAGGCGCACATCGACATCCACGTACAAGTTGTTCCAAGAAGAATAATTGTTGGTAAACAATAACACAAACATACCCGAACAACTGCAAAGCACTGCACAGGAAAAGCTATAAAAACATCCAGAAAATGCTTCCACAAAAATCAAAATGAATTAATGACCAGAACAACTTAAAACATGAAAGAGTTCATTTTAGCTCTCCATGTATCTTAAGAAATATCACCAAGAAAAGGTAATATACTTATGCCTTCCAACAAATGTAGCTGGTGATAACATGCAAGCGTATCTCTTTAAAATGAAATCAAATCACTTTGAACTGAGCCTTAAGTCGTCTTCCTTCTTGTACGCTGATACATTACTACTCATCAACCATTTCACACGCATTTAACCCATTTATACTTTAAAAAATTATTTTCTGACCATAACCATGTCTTTTACTACGTGAAAGACTCATTTCTTTCTGTTACTTATGCATTCAATTGGTGAAATAATTAAGGAAGTTCTTTTTCTTTTTTCTTAAAACTCCATTAATAAATTTTCCAAGAACAAATTTAGATTCAGTGCTCGTTGATAACGGATTCTAATTCAAAGAAAATTGAATAAAACCCCTCCAAACCCAAGAAGTCTATGTTACCCTTAATCGAACTTTCACCATTTAGAGGCTAGAATACGGATATTACCCTGTTTTTCTAATATAAAACTTTTGAAATATGGATTGACCATGTAAAAACTATATAAGTTGATTTTTAACGTTCATTTATGTGTAATGAATAATGAATCCACAAAAATACGACATTCCACGGTCAATTTGATTATAACTGGTAAACCCTTCTTCCTAAATGAGAACCTTATAGTGATCTTTAATGATAAAGGGCATCAAAGTGCTTGAATTATATTTTTATTGACTGTTATTCATATAAAATGTTATGTGTTTTACCATATCATCTTACATTTTCAATGCATCTCGTTCATTTTAAGATATTTATGGCAAAGAGGTACGAGTTTCACCTTTTTAAGGGATGTAAATTTTTCACTATATAAATTTCCCATACGTTTTCATGTTGTTCTTTGTGTTTTCTACGATTTTAGTAGTAAGACGTCATGTTTGATCAAGGAGCACACTAAGGACACACATGATATTTTCAATGATGTGAAAAGGTCGGTTGAAATTACATACCTGCTGCACAACAACATTCTTGAATTAATCTTTTGATATTTTTATCCCAATCCATTTGCATTCATTTTTGACATAGATTATTTTAGCCATGTGTCTTTGGGACACTTTAAGACTAAAACAGAATTCATGATGCTCAAGTTATTTTCAATTTGGTGACGTCACATGATGTGAAAGTAAAACGAATTCATAAAAAATATGTTTGATGGTTTTTAGTTCTTCTCTTTTTTAATTCTGTCGAGTTCTTGGGGATATTTAGTTGATTCATGAACTTCTAAGGAAAATCTAAAAACCTTAATCATTTAAAGCTTATGAGATTTATAAGGTTTGAATATTTTTTGTTGGTGTTTTAGATATTGATCTGCTTCTTTAGTTCAGGTAGCTTTGTGCTGGTTGCTTAGTAAGACCCTCCTCTTGGCCTGAACTCCCTTTTGTTAGGATTCGTATTTGATGCTATCGTATCGACTTCTCGTTAATCAGAGAGGGATATTCTTGAAGCGGCCTTTTAGCACATGTCCATGGGATGCGGGGTGAACGTACATCATGATCGGCCTCAAAATTAAAAATGGAGCTTTGTGAAGGAAATTTAACAAATAAAGGCATCGTTTTGTCAAGTGATTGATGAATGAATGCCACCATCTGTAATAATGCAACACAACATCAATTAATTAACCAAAAACACACCATACACATCACAGACTAGTGAGAAGCAAGAGACACATGAAAGTGGGACATTCCAGTGGATCTTATGTGTTGTTTCTTATTATGTGCATCATGTGTGTCATGTATGGGTATTATAACATTTTAACTGAGAAATATGTGTGTCTACACAAAGTTTTGTTGAGTTTATACCAAAAACACAAAGTTCACCAGTTGTTTGCATCATTATCCAATTGATGGCTAGATTAGTACGTAAGAGACTAGTTTCCAATAATAACGGATCCATGTTTGTGTGTATTTTGCGACTTGCCATGAATTAGACATGACAACTTGAAGTTGACATGTATTATATACCAGCATTCAAAAAAAGCGCTTACCATGATTTTGATCTGAAAATTTTACTTCACGTCCAGGAAATTCGTAAACAAAGTTGCTTGCATACATTTTCCCCTCTGGCAAATGTTTTATGTGTTGAGTTTTTGCTTAAACATTTACGCTCATGATCTCCTTCTTGAGAATGTGCATTATTTATTTGGAGTGTATGATTTTTTCGAGGTCTTTTGCCTTATTATAAATGCGGATAATTGAAAATGGTTATTTGTGCAGAATTGCATAGTTTTGTAGGTCAGCTTTCTTGTTTAAACAAAATTATCTGTGATTGATTATTGACAATGTGTGTGAAAAAGCGCTGACTAATTTTACTTCTTGGTTGAAATTTTGTTGGCCATATTCGTGTTTCCTTGTCCATGAATAATTTCACTGAATTCATATTAGGGTCGGGGGAAGGAATGATCTTGTTATAGAGTGTGGTGTGTAGGGTCGGGACAAGACACCTTGTCATAGATTTGATAATAATCCCGTTTTCTCATCTTTCTTGTTAGATTTCTTTGGTTTTGATTGCGAAACGGCCCTTGTTGCGCTTTTTGGTCAGTTGAAATCGGTCGTGTTCCTCGTCACAGGACGGGTCGATCGTCCTTGTGTGCTGGACAAGAACAGCCGCCTGCTTGTGCGCGTCAGCAAGTTTCGCGCGTGTGTACAGCACTGCAGTCTTTTCGTCCAAGGCCGGAACGATGTAACGATTGGATTATTATATGTAGGGGTGCGGAGTAGTGCGTACTAGTTTTGATCCAGAAAGTTCCAAGTTCTTTGTGGATAGTTTGTTTCATGACGTCATGCCTGTTTGTTTTTGTGTTGGCATTGTTCCTTTTTCCTTCTAATCCGAAAGATGAATGAGGAGTTTTAAGATTTTACAGATTTCGTACATGCATTCTACGTATGTCAACATTTCGCGTGTATAGGGCTTTTATTGAGGGGTTTTGCCGTCGGAGCTATTTTTCATAGTGCTATTGCGGATTGGGCCCAGTCTGAGATAAGAACGAGAGGGTATATGATTATCCCGAGTTTTTGCATTCCGGAATGCATGTGAACTGTGGAGATTATAATTTATTCACCGTGTTTTCAATCTCTCTCGAACAGAAATCATTTCTTAGTATGACGTTGAAGGGTAGACGACAATATTGACGATGATCAGGATTCCCCGGTTCCTGCTCGAACTACTTTTCTGTGCTTTATTGGTACGAATTTGACCATTTGAACACCATACGTAGCGGTCGGGACAGTGCAAATCATGCCTTCTATTATTTTGAAATACTCATTTGCCTTCTATCTGTCGATTTGTCGGTCGTTCATGGAATGCCATTGCCACTGAGTTTTTGCTTTGGGGGTTCTTTCAAGGATCGTCCGGTTCTCTTCCCTACGCCGCTGGATCTCTTCCTTACTAGCCGATATTGGGTCGATCGACGTTCTGGATGACGGTCAGCTTTGGACGACTGCACAGAGCTTTCGTCATCCGCCTGTTTCGTGGAGTCTCATTTCCCACACACCCTCTCTCAACCCGCTGCGTAATGCAGCAGTTAATCCCTGTCTGATCTGACCTAGCAGACAGGTGGGACAACATCGCCGCCGGGACTGTCGTGCTTGTCAACTCCACTGTTGAAGTGGCAAAAGGAAGCGTATGATAGTCTTTGTTCATATTTTTACTCTCGATATTGCACACTGATTCAGTCGAACGGCCACCGTAATTTGAGTCTTTTGAATAAAATATAAATATACCCCGGTTTCAGAAAACAAACTTGCCAAACCCACCGTCTCTGAAAAGTTTTCAACAGCTCACCGCGCCTTTCATTTTTGTACTTCCAAAAGCCCCGTCTTCACTTTTTGGGTTACAATAAACCCCGCGATGGCCCGCGTTGTAGATTGTTTCATTACAATATACCCCGACATGAGGGGTATATTGTAACATCACAATGGACCCCGTTTCCTTATTGAGTCGTCTAAGGTGTTTTTCAGCGTTTTTCCTATTTCTTGGAACACGTCCTAAGATACAGATGGAAAAGCCTCTTATTTTTAGGTGTCGTCTTTGAATTGCTCGCGTGTTTGTTTTTCAAACCCCCCCCTCCCCAAATTACTTTGTGCAATGTATCCGCCCACCCCACCCCCCCACCTTTTTGGAAGGTCTCATTTACTTGATACAAATGTTTGATAACAACAACATTTTTGTATTGATAGATTACACTGAAGTCGCAAAATGGAAATGTCTGGACAATGACATTTTACCCAACGGGGTCCCTCGTCACTGACACTCTGGTTGCGGGGCGTCTTGAAAGCAAAGTTTTGAAGTCTTGGCTTATAGAGACAAAAAATCAAAACACGGGGCGAATGTTTATCAAAACCCTTCGAAAGAGGTGGATAGCTATCTTTAAATCCGGAACGGGGTACCTCGTAACGTTGTCGGAGTCCTTCTGCCTTTTCGGGAGTCAAGGTTCCATCCTGTTCAATGTTTTTTCATCTGCATTAGAAGACAGAAAGGCATAATGATAGTTTTGTCGACTCGTGAAAAAGCATCCTTCTTTTGTTTATTGGTAGTTTTGAACCGTTATTTGGGACTATTTTATGTCTACCTTACATCTTTCAGTCCTTGAATCGGATTTCACGTCGATCGTTCAAAAGAGAGAACGAAGTCTACTATCACGAGCCCCATTTACCTTAATGTTCACTGCAGGGGATGTGCGCGTCATCCACTCACTCATACAGCCCGATCGTTGTCATCCGCCTGCATCGATCCACCACAGGTAAAAGATAAAATCTACAAGACCCTACACATGACAAGCAAGACAAGCCTGTCCTCGAGATCGCGAGTTCGAATGCCAGTGGCCCAGGACCTCCTTTCCATTTCGAGGGATTTGACGCGTAGACAATCGTCACAGGGGCAAGGGCCGAGCCTCGACATTAGGAAGTGGAAACGGTACAGAGGCATGCGGATGGACAGGTCCCGTTGCTACAGCCGGGAGAGAATCGTCACCGCCAGGGCGCCGCCGGGGTAGAGTGCCGGCAGGGTGGCGGATAGGGCTTGTGACGGCGACAGGTAATAGACTGCGATACTGTGCCACAGGCGCAAAGGGATGACCAGTGTAAGACGTCCCCGTCTTCGTGCAGCCGGCATAAGTAGCGCCCTCTCCCTCGGCAATAGTTGCTGTGTTTGCAGGCGCGCCTTCTGTTGCCCCTCGTGACTTGGGCCAGCAGCATGCTGCTGTGGTAGCGGCCGGCATAGGCCACCATAGCAGCCGATGGCGTCAGCACACAAACGCGTACGCTTCGCCTCTCTCTGCGGGTGCAGTTTCCTTAACCAGGTGCAATCATTCCTCGTCGCTCCATCCACTGGGACTACTTGCAGAGCTCGCCAAACGATTTCACAGTGCATATCGAAGACAGCTGCAACCATAGGCCAGCCATTGATCTGCAGTCCACGCGTTGAGCAGGCATTCCTCCACTTCGTTTCTGGTCCCCCCACCCCCCGAATCTGTAGACCGTGGCAGAGAAGTGCCTGTGAATTCCGTTCAAGCTGCAGGCTTGCGAACCTCCTAAGCCCATTCATGTGCTCTTCTTGGAGACCAACTGCGCTGCGCAAAGGGCATATGTGCTGCCAAGTCCGACGCGTCGCGCCACTCTGCTAGGTTCTCTGCGGTCACTTCATTCTCTTGACAAAGTTCTCGGAGGAAAATGGTTGCCGGATGCGCACTCGCCTCCATTGACGGACCACCGAATGCTCCCCGGCCGCCGGTGGTGGTGGCCCCGTCTCCCGCGGGTGTTGGTGGCGGCGTCATCAGCGGCGGCAGCAGTAGCAGGGGTGGCAACGGGTGCTCTCTTGGCGCCGTGAACCCGGAGGCACTCGATCCGATGTCTCTAATGTGGCTCGACAGCCGCAGCAGCAGCAGCCGCGTCAACGCTACACCCGGCAGCCGCAGTAACCTCACAGCCAGCAGCCTCTCGATCTACTTTCGCGACCACGTCATGGCCAACCAACCGCATCTGCTGGCTCCTCAAACGGTCCGTGCTGACAACTTTGGTCCAAGCAGAGGCCTTGCTGCAGACAGCGACCTTGCCAAGACCGACTCGTCTGCTGTCGAAGTCGTCTCGTGCAAGTGCTTTGCCAGTGGCAGCTTATCGTCTGCGCGGCAGGGTTCGACTCCACACACTGTCAAATACATTGGCGTGAGACTGCGGGGGAAGAACCGCTGGGTTGCAGAGATCAAGGACAACAATCACAACGTGCGGAAGTGGCTAGGAACCTTCGCGTGCCCAGTGCAAGCGGCCCAGGCTTTTGACGCCGCTGCGCGGGCCATCCGTGGGCCCCACGCAAAAACCAATTTCAAGATGGGACACCCCAACTACGTGCCCAGCATCGCAGATCTACCCAAGGACCTCATCACAGAGCCCCTGGCGAGCATTGCCAGCTCCTTCGCGAACACTGCTGCGAACCCTGCAGGCTCCCGTCGCCGTTCCCCCGCCTCACCTGTATCCAGGCCCAATGGTGAAGCGGTGGGCCAGGCGGTGTATCCTCTTCTGTCCGGCAGCTCCTCACTCTNAATACATTGGCGTGAGACTGCGGGGGAAGAACCGCTGGGTTGCGGAGATCAAGGACAACAATCACAACGTGCGGAAGTGGCTAGGAACCTTCGCGTGCCCAGTGCAAGCGGCCCAGGCTTTTGACGCCGCTGCGCGGGCCATCCGTGGGCCCCACGCAAAAACCAATTTCAAGATGGGACACCCCAACTACGTGCCCAGCATCGCAGATCTACCCAAGGACCTCATCACAGAGCCCCTGGCGAGCATTGCCAGCTCCTTCGCGAACACTGCTGCGAACCCTGCAGGCTCCCGTCGCCGTTCCCCCGCCTCACCTGTATCCAGGCCCAATGGTGAAGCGGTGGGCCAGGCGGTGCCTCCTCTTCTGTCCGGCAGCTCCTCACTCTCACCGCCCGCGTTGTCTTCCCCTGAGCGCTCTCCCCCTTCGCATGTCTCGCACTCTACTGCAGCTCAGTCTTGTTCAAGGGCCAGTATGCTTTGTCCAGCTCCTCCTCCTGTGCGACGCGCACCCAATGCAGCCCCTGCAGGCCCTTCAGCCCCTTCAGTCGGTCGGAGCTTCAACTCCAACTGCATGACGACGGCTGCTGCATCTGCTGCTGCAGCCGCTGCCGCTGCTGCAGCGTCCTTGATGGCAGCTGCTCCTCTGGACGGGACCTTGCTGAACCCAACCCCTATTTGCTTTTCAGAATGCAGCGACAGTCTACTTTCGGCGCCTGCAGTCAAGCGCCCAAGGTATGAGAATGGTGTTGTGCAACGGCACAACCCTGCTGCAGACCCTTGGAGCAGAGCCATCACATTGGTGGATCGAGACGCTCCAAGCCAGCCCAAGGCAGAGCCTATGGCTTTGGGATCGTCACTGGCCAATTGTGCACAGAAAGGAGCTGAACCTGGAGCTCCAATTGTTTTCGCCGATCTGTGGTCCCGTGCGAGGGACAGCGCGTCATGCGCTGAGAATAGCCAAGGGCTTTTGGCCACCGAAGCCATGTTGGAGTGCCAGGGAGAGTCGCCGGATGTTGCAGTGGCAGATGCTGCAGACAATGACATGATTGGTGGCCTTGCTTCTCCCGAGTCAGCCCAGTCTGGCTCAACGGGACCGTGGATGCTGCGCACGTGCAGCGCTCCCCTGCCCAACCTTGGAACGAGGCTTGTGAAGCCTGCGGAAGCCTCCTTCCGAAGAGTAAGCTCCAGTGTCAAGCGCCTACCAATTGATCTTAACTTGGAGATGGAGCACAGTGGAGGTGGTTCCTGGCTTTCTTTGTGAAGCAGCAGCATGGCTGATTGGGCCTGTGTGACCCATGCCCATGTGTTGCAGATATAGAGAGGCTGGTGAATCACTGGCAATGCTCTCGTTGTGTTGCCTTCCTCATGTGTCCTGTGGAGGGAGCAATTTGTTGCAGGCAGGTGTCCAGTTCTTGGGGGCATCTGATCAGAGGTATTGAATTCATCTGTAGAGAATGTGTTCCCACCATTTCTTGGGGGGAGGAGATGGCCATGCACCAATGTTCGGACACATGTTTTCCTTCTGAGTATTGTAAAGCTGAGACGACTATTGTCATTGAAGTTACTGACATGTACACTGTCCTCTTTGCTGAGGGGTGAGGTCATCCAAACAGACTGAACCGACCCTCTTCCCTTACGCAGCTGTGTGAGGGTCAACTCTGTGGTTTCAACGAAACTGACGGGAGTCAAAACGGAGTTGCACAGCGAGAGAGAGAGAGTGGAAAGTGCGAGAGCATGAGGAGCTACAGGGTGGAGCTCGCTATCCGAGCCCACCCGTCGGCCGGCAAGTTGAAGCTTGCCGGCACTCGCTCAAACTACACAGGCATAAGCCCTCTCACGTCTCACATGCCCACACTCAGAAATTGGTCCTGAACTGTGCCTGACGAAACTACCACTAGTCCATGGTTAGCACCAAACTAGGTCACCAATCTAGAACAGTTCAAACATGAACAAGCATTGTAGTGCGAGCACTCTAGAAGGGAAGCCGGCACACGTGGTGAAGGTGGGTGCGTATCCAGTGGCCGATTACAGCAGCTCGGCAGCTGTCGGTCTCGCGTCTGCTCCCCCAGTCTTCAGTGTCCTCCGTCTCATCAGGGGTCTGCAAGGCAATGGACGTGAGCCGAGAGGTCACAGTAAGCTATGTACACAACATCACTCCCCCATGACCACACGGCGAGCAAGTCCATGGACTTAACAACACTGATGCAAACATTGGCGCAAACACAACGATGGTGAATGACAACGGATACAACACAAGAGCAGGGATCAGTCCGCAGCACAGGCAGAGTGCAATCCCACAGAACGTACAGCCGCAAGAAACTTCGTACGGCTGATGGCCTTTGTCAGGAAATCAGCCCGCTGTGAGTCAGTGCCGACCCAAAAGGAAACGCTATGCAACAGGTTGGGGCAGCAGCGTTGTTGATGCAGCGTGCGGGCTTCCACGTGTTGTGCTTTGTGCCGTCTTGTACAGTTTACTGTGACCACTCGGCCGTGTCCATACTCGTGCAGATCCCTGAGGCAGGCGGACCTGGTGACACCGGCGCGACGACAGGCGGCGGCCTACCCGTCTGGAGCTGACCGACCACTGTTCCAGAGCCCCAGATGTCACCGGGACTCCCTGTTGTGCTTTCTACGTCCTGCAGGCGCCTTTCGGCGGACTGGGCATGAGGCCCATTTGCATGTTTTTGCATTATATACTCGCTGTCAGTCGATGGATGCATGCATGTGACCAGTCGTTGCGTGCGTCTTTTGATTCTGCACGTCTAGGTTCAGACGGCGTAGGATTCTGACATGTGTGCGCAGAGTTATGGCCAAAACAGTGGTTTTGGGCCGGTTTTAGGACAGCTCTTGGACTGCCGCGTGCGACACCCGCCGTGCGCCGCGGCAGGTATTTATGCCCTGGACCTGTCATTTGTCATTTCTCTCTACATTTTACTAAGCTATTGAAGCTTATGAGACTTTGCGCGTCTCCCTAGCCTGATCCTTGCTGTTTCTTGCACCTGCCTGCTTGCTAGTGCATCAGCTGACTGGACAGTGTTGCCACGTCAGCAGCAGCAAGGCTAGGAAGCTTCCTAGCAGTTTCTCANCGGTGAGACAGATCTCACCGAGCTGCGCAGCAGAGACGCAGCAGAGCAGCAGCAGTGAGAGTCACCGCTGCAGCAGATCTTCTGGGACCCGTTGGAGGAGGTCGAACGCCGTCAACGTGAGACAGCAGCTGCAGAGACGGCAGCAGCGACTCACACCACCACGCAGAGAGGCGTGGTGACGGCGGTGCCCGCAGTCCTCCCCCACAGCCGCAGCAGCTGAGTAGCAGCAGCAGCGCAGCAGCCACAGCCGCAGCAGCAGCGCGACAGCAGCCGCAGCAGCAGCAGCACAGCAGCAGCGGCGACAGCAGCAGCGCAGCAGCCGCAGCGGCGGCGGCGGCAACAGCAGCCGCAGCGGCAGCAGCAGCACCAGCAGCCGCAGCGCAGCTGCAGCAGCAGAAGCAGCGGCAGCAGCAGCGGCAGCAGCAGCAGTGTAGCAGCGCAGCAGCAGCGGCAGCAGCGGCAGCAGCGGCAGCAGCAGCACCAGCAGCCGCAGCGCAGCTGCAGCAGCAGCTAGGCGGAAGCTGCTGCGCAGCTTCCGCGCAGCCTCCGCGCAGCCGCCACTGGGCGGCTGCACGCTCGCGCAGGACCGCGAGCGGAACAACAAAAAAAAAACGTCAGCGTCGACACTGATGTCAGCATCCTGCTTGCTGACGTCATCAGGTCGTGCTGACGTCAGCAACCACCTGCTGACGTCAGCACCATACTTAGACAAATTTTTGGCCGGAGAGTCAAAAATTGCCAGCGTTTCAACTCCTCGAGAAACGCTGACGGTTTTTAAATCCGACAAACCTGACCTGCCTGTCCATACTGAGAGTCGACATGGAGTCGGACAAGGGGAAGGCGACTGGTGATCCCTCCTCCTCCTCCTCTGGCGTCCTGAGCCCACGCTCGCAGGCCATTGAGGACCTGCGGAGCCAGCAGGTTGAGATGCGCCGCCTCCAGCGGGAGCAGACTGAGGCCATCCGCACGCTGACTGAGCTCCTGCGTAGCCAGTCCACAGACCCACGGCAGGTTTCCGAGGGAGCTGCCGACGTCGCGATCCCTACACAGCAGTCAGCTCGTGCACCATCTACAGGAGCTCGACCTGACCCACTCACCCGTACGCTGACTGAGCTTCTGCGTGGCCAGTCCTCAGCTCCACGGCAGGGTTCCGAGGGAGCTACCGGCGTCGCGTTCTCTGCACAGCAGTCGGCTCAGGGACCTGGTAC
>SZWC01007582.1:85054-97160 GCA_023375785.1 Penium margaritaceum | reverse complement strand
AATATGTTTCAATGTGCAGGTGCTGAGGGTTGACCCGCAAGCCATCGCCAAAGCGGAGAAAGATCGTGACACCGGTGCCTTCGACCGTGTGTTCATCGCACCAGGTGCCTGCAGGCGGGGTTTTGAGTACACGAGGAGGGTCCTTGTCATGAATGGGACACACCTCAAAAACGGCCACAAATAGGTACTGCTCATCATGCAATTTTTTGACGCTAATGACAACGCCATGCCCGCTGCATACGCCCTGGTGTCCGGGGAAGATGAGCGCAATTGGTCTTGGTTCTGCGAGTTGGTGGCAGCAGCGTACCCGAACGCAGCAGCTCAGGGGACCGTGGTCATTTCTGACCGGGAGAAGGGACTGGCCAACGCAGTCGAGGCCAAGCTGCCCGGGGCGACTCACACGTACTGCGTGTGGCACCTCATGCGCAACGTTCAGTCCAAGTGCCAGGGCAGGTCTGGCGCACTCTTCTGGAACCTGGCACACGTGACGACAGAGGCGGACTGGGACGCAGCTCTGGCAGAGATGCGACGCACATCACCGAGGGCGGTGGATTACCTGCTGGGCGGGAATGGAGAGCCCGGTATCCCGAAGGAGCGTTGGAGTCGGCTTTACTGTCCGCTTTCTCGCGGTGGGCATACCACCAGCAACGCCATGGAGTCCTTGAATTGCAAGCTAGTCGAGCTGCGCAAGATGTACCCATTTTTCTGCTTCGTGAACTTGCATCTGTTTGTACAGCGGTTGTGGCACATTCGCCGCAGGTTGGCACACGATGCCCTGGGCAACGTCGCGCCCGCGCTCTACCTGAAGCTGAAGAATAATTGTGACCGCAGCAGGGAGTACGGCCTGGACTTGGACGGCGACGAGAGGGGACCGTGGCACGCTGGCACAGCCACTCGGCCCAATGGCACTCCACGCGACGTCAACATCACGACGAAGTCCTGCACATGTGGGCGGTGGCGGGAGTATGGAGTGTCGTGTCCGAACGCGTGCAGCCTACTGCTGGAGAACGCGATGAACCCGGTCGCCTACGTCGATCTCAACTACCTCAACCTGAGCTACAAGCGCACCTACAACGCACCCTTCCCACTGCCAAAGGTGCGCCAGGTCACGCCCGCAGAGCCCAAGTGGAAGCAGCCGGGCCCAAGTCGTGGGCGTGGGCGGCCAGCCACGGTGCGCTTGGACAGGTACACGAAGTTGAAGAAACGCCGCATCTGTGCACGCTGTGGGAAGCAGGGACATGTCCGGCGGGCATGCCCGAACATGGAGGCCCCAAGCCCAGAGGCGATGGCAGCCGCACGCGTCTCCGAGCTTGACGCAGAGAGACGCATGCGTGCCTCGTACAGGAGCAACGTGGACGCTATGGGATACTCAGGGGACGAGGCCAATGATGCACCATCTGCTGCAGAGGATGCAGAGTCTCAGGATGAGGAGGAGGAGGAGGAGAAGGAAGACTCCCACGAGGAGGGGGAGGACAAAGAGGGAGGGGAGGGAGAAGAGGAGGAGGACGAGGTGGAAGGGGGAGGAGGAAGAGGAGGAGGGGGGGAGGGGGGCAGGAGGTCGTCGACCCTGTCTCTGTGTCCAGTGACGAGGAAGGCGTCGACCACCATGATGCCGAGGACCGTGAGGAGGTCTGGATGGCCTTCCATGCTAAAGTGGACAGCATCAACTGGTCCTTTGGCATTTGGTGAGTCTGAGTCAGCTCTTTCATTCTGCCCCTATCTCATTTCAGGAGTTACTTGGTTGTGTTCATGAATTTTAACTATGTGTTCATTGTCTGTGTTTGCTTTGCAGAGATCAACAACGACCACTTGTGGTAGGGGAGGTGCATGCCAGATTACATGTGGTGCATGATTGCACTCCTGCATTAGAGTAGGCTTCAGTTGTGGTGTACGTGGATTAGTAGTTTTGAGTAACAGCATNTCCCGATGGCGGGTACCACGCACCACAGTGGTGCCGTACCTGTCACATCATCCTGGTTCCCGCCGGACGACAGCGACGACTACGGCACAGATGATCCGTGCTTGACGCAGCAGACACCAAGTGCCGAGAACGACGATGCACCGGCAGCTGCAGTCCACGGGGCCCCACGCCCTGAAGCCAACGGACCCCTCAGGATGTCCCGTGTAGGCGGGTGTGTGCACTCTACGAAGGGCGGGACCGTCGGTTCTGACGATGAGGCAAAGGCAGCCGACGCCAAGGCGAAAGTTGTCCCCGCCCGTATCTCTGACCCCAGCCCACGTGCTCCCCCGAAGAAGCGGAAGGCTGCGGTGGTCTTCCCGGGTGGCTCAACGTTCGAGAACATGGCCGCGTGCGAAGCCGCAGTCGAAGAGTATGAGGTACACAACTGCATGGCGTTGAGGTGGCTGAAAAGCGATCCCACTCGGTTTGTGGCCCGGTGCAAGCAGTTTGCCACTAAAGGCTGTCTGTGGATCGTTCGTGCCGGGTACAGCAAGAAGTCCGGTGCAGTCAACATCACCTCGTTCGTGGATGGCCATCTTTGTGACCCCGGCCTCGGCCGGGGTAACCCCGTGCGCACCATGAGGTGGGTGGCACGACACATTGAGAGCACCATCGCCCGGGACCCGTCGGTGAAGCCTAAGGCGCTGCAGGCGGTTGTTACAGAAGTGGCCAACACGAAGGTGCCATACACCACCCTCTACCGCGCANCAGGAGTTACTTGGTTGTGTTCATGAATTTTAACTATGTGTTCATTGTCTGTGTTTGCTTTGCAGAGATCAACAACGACCACTTGTGGTAGGGGAGGTGCATGCCAGATTACATGTGGTGCATGATTGCACTCCTGCATTAGAGTAGGCTTCAGTTGTGGTGTACGTGGATTAGTAGTTTTGAGTAACAGCATTTCACAAAGGATTTGAATGACCATTGCCAGATCTCGGGTACTCCTCCCACCCCATGTACAAACAATGCATGTAATACTCGTCACTTTACATAACTCAGCATCATAAGTGACAAGTATGATTTGTGCCTTGTCCCAGTATGCAAGTGTTGTAATCCACAATTGCAGTTGTATTCAAATAGTAATGAAGAGTGGTGTGATAATACAGTCTAAATCTGGATCCACCACTCAGAGGTACGAAGGGTACATATAGACTCTTGACATCTTCAGTTCATTCTCTTTGCGTCATTAGTTTGATGGAATGAACAACATGGCTTCTTGTGCCCAAGACGACTTGACTATCATGTTCCTCCTGGGAGTTGGTACAACATTGGTGTGTCAGAAACTGCTCTCCTACTTGTGGCCGCCAACAAGAACAAGATTTGTAGGCATGTGCCATTGTACACCTACACACAACGACACATGTGAATCGGATGCCTACACTACTGTACCAGAGGCAGAGGAGAGTCATGGGGAAGATGTCTTCTACGTGTCTGGAGACGACAACATCGGCTACATAGATGCCGAAGAGGACATATTTTTTGATGACCTGGGATGTCATGGTCGTCAGGGTTGCGGATGCGACCTGTGCCACTGGCTATGGCTGTGTAGTGTTCTGGATCCAAAGTGGTTAGATCCGGAGTGGACTGGGTAATTCATCCTGAATTAGTATCTGCATACCCACATTTGTCGGAGAAATAATGCAACAATGCCCATATTCCACCCAGATCATTACTTCCATGCCCATAATAGGTACATGATTAAGACTTTCATGCCCAATGTTCACCATTAATTATTACTGAAATGCCCTTGCTTGACATTGAAATATGAACTATATGCTCTGAAAGGTGCAGGACACTAACACCAGACTAACACCACATGCCCATGAAATGAACACGATTAAGACTTTCGTGCCCAATTTTCATCATTAAATATTACTGAAATGCCATTGGTTGACATTGAAATATGAACTCGATGCCCTGAAATGTGCAGGACACTAACACCACATGCCCATGAAATATGAACTCTATGCCCTGAAATGTCCAGGACACCAACACCACATGCTCATAATGTCTCATGTACCCAAATATGTCTCTGCAATATACCTCGGATGCCCATTTTGGACGTGAAATAATAAAGGCGTACCCATTGTTGTGCATGGAAAATAGCTGGGCTGCCCAAACATGTCAGTGGAATAATACTCATAAACCCAGTACTCTCACTACATTAAAACTCACATGGCCAAAGTTGTCGACGGCATTACCATGGATTCCTCATTACGGACTCGGTGGCTCCGACCATATCGATGGCTCCCATGGGTCGGGACAGTTGTGCGGCCTGCTACTTGGCATGGGCACTCCCAAAACCCAGGCCATATGGTGCGGAGAAACAGGAGTCACGACCCATGATGGTACAATGTGGCCCAACCTTGCGTTGCGTGCGGCATAGCGGTCCCACGCCTCCTTCAATGCCACCCATGCCTGGTGTACGGCCACAGGATCCTCCACGGGAGTACCCCATCCCTGATGTGTGAGGCCATTAGGACGGGCGTCGTTGTCCATGTCCAAGGAACGTGTTCGTCAAAGTTCGATAGTAGGAGTAAACAGAGCGCAATTTCATATTGGGGAAGCACCTTCAACCGACGGCGAAGTATCGGTTCATCGTGCGAACCGGTACAAAAAGCAGGTCACTTGATGAACNATGTGGCCCAACCTTGCGTTGCGTGCGGCATAGCGGTCCCACGCCTCCTTCAATGCCACCCATGCCTGGTGTACGGCCACAGGATCCTCCACGGGAGTACCCCATCCCTGATGTGTGAGGCCATTAGGACGGGCGTCGTTGTCCATGTCCAAGGAACGTGTTCGTCAAAGTTCGATAGTAGGAGTAAACAGAGCGCAATTTCATATTGGGGAAGCACCTTCAACCGACGGCGAAGTATCGGTTCATCGTGCGAACCGGTACAAAAAGCAGGTCACTTGATGAACCTGTTCGCGTGAGGGTGGGTGGACGTCGGCACATGCCGTCGACAAGGTTGAGGTGCGCATGGCGTCGGCAACATCCACCGTGGACAATATGTCATTGCCGGTGGCCTAAACCATTTGGCGAGCATTCATTGGCGACAGAAAGGTACTATTCCGGGGGATGCGCAGACGTCGGCTACAGCGCGACGATGGCGGTCCACATGCATGGGTTCAGGTTGTGCGAACTTCCCGCCGTCGAACGGTAAACGGCAAATCGAAGCAGAGGCTGCCTGCCCAGGCTGGCAACATGCGAGGCTTCTTTCCGACATGCAAGTCAAAGCGAACCGAAAACTTCGCGTGAATATTGGGCACAGTAGACATAAAATTTGGATTCGTCTCGGAAACTGAAAAACATGGGCACCGCAGTCTTTCCGTTTCCGACTATGGACACCGCGTATGAGTCGTTTTCGACTTTGGGCACCGCATTCGGCTCGCTTTCGACTATAGACACCGCGAATCTATCGACAGAGACCACGGGCTCCGGAGTGTTTATGCCCTTTTCTGGCAGGCAGGGTTTTCTCGGTGAGCCCTGCCAGACGCCCGACAGCCCAAAACCCGGGCGTCGTCCGTTTTGCCTGAAAACTGGACCATACCATAATACCGACGCTGCGAACACAGTCATGCGGTCAGAATCAGCTAGAAAAATAGTAGCAAAGAGTTATGGCTGCCCGAACCCGGGTAGTGTCTACGATGGTTCATGATTCCGAACAGGACCATGCAACATGCAACAAGGACCCAGGGAGAGCATGACGATGCAGACGCGATGGGATGCGCTGGACGCATGCAGACAGCAACTGTGGTGGCAGTGACCGTCGGCAGGACCACCGCCGAGGAGGCCTGCCGATGGAGCTGAGCACGTCGCCAGAGAGAGGAGGCTCCAGCGAACTGCGAGTAGACCTCAGCGTGCGTCGGCTCCACTGGACGACACTCCATCAACTTTGAGTCTCGCCATCAGTCATCTGCACGCCGATATACACAAGCCGGGAGGACACAACAGAGCACAATGAGAGATGCGCAAAAACCAACACTCCCCCATGACTCACAGGCGTTGTGCACATGGACAGACACAGTCAACATCCAGACTCCCCCATGGCAAGCAGAGACGCAGGCAGAGACAAAGAGAGCCACTCACAGACGCACGCCGACCGAACTCACAGCCTTCTTGAACGAGTCGCGCTTCAGTGCCTTGGTCAAGAAGTCAGCCAACTGCCGTGCTGTCTCGACCCACACAATGCTGATGTTGCCGTCACACAACAACAAACGCACATAGTGATACTCAACGTTGATGTGCTTTGTGCGTGTGTGATGCACGCCGTCATTGTCGGCGATGGCCATGGCACTCTCATTGTCACAATGCAACGTGATGGATGCGACAGACTGACGCAACTCGGACAACAGACGACGCAACCACACACTCTCACACGCGCCTAAGCCAAGAGCCACGCACTCAGCCTCAGCAGTGCTGCATGTAATGCATCCCTGCTTGCCACTGCGCCAGGACACACCTGTGCCGCCAATCAGAAAGATCCAGCCTTTGCGACTCTTACCGTCCGGACTGCCGGCCCAGTCACTGTCGGTGTAGCCCACTGCGACAACAGACGGCTGACGGCGGAACATGAGACCTTTGTTGTCAGTCGCGCTTTTTAGCGGTCGACCGTGTTGTCCGGCTTAAGCTTCTTTTGCAAGACCCACTTGGCCTGAACGGCCTTCCATCCTTGGGGCAGGTCTACAAGGTCGTAAACCCCATGTTCACTGATGGCTACAAGCTCAGCCTCGCACGCTGCGCGCCAGAGTACCGCATTGGGACCGGCCAGGGCCTGACGTAGTGTGCTGGGATCTGGCGTTACTCCCAGTACACTTGGGTCTGGGACCATTGTAGTTGCATTGCGTGTGGCCAACGCATAGGCCACAGACAGAGAGCCAAATGTGACAGTAACCTCTACGGAGTCGACTGGAAGTCGACGCTCGTGAGCAAGGAGCGCGAGGCCTGTATCACATCCAGGGTGGACTTCGGTGAGACCCTGCGCACTGAGGCCTAGGACCCTCGTGCCGGGGTCCCCACTGCGCACGCTACGAGTATGGCGTGGACGCAGGCGCCCACCCTCACCTCGTTGGTATGGCTCTGGTGACGATGCAACTGGGACAGGATGTGGACGTGCATCAGGCACCGACGCCACTGGCGACGACCCAGGTGACTCGTCTGACGACACGCGCGACGCAAGTGGTGACGATGCAGACGACACAGGGGCCTCTGCCGATGAAGCAGGTGCGGATGACGCGGGCAACGCAAGGGACTTAGCAGGTGACAAAGGTGCCGGGAAGGCAGGAGGGGATGGCGACACAGGGGCCTTTGCTGGTGAAGCAGGTACGGATGACGCGGGCGGCACGAGGGACTCAGCAGGTGACGTAGGTGTCGGGAAGGCAGGAGGGGATGACGACACAGGGGACACAAGTGGGAGAGACGGTGGAGACAGCACAGGTGATGTGGACGTCACAGGCGAGTCAGCTGGCGAGTGTGACGGTCCAGTGGCGCCCAGGGTGACCGGGACAACGTCATCGGTCAGCCCACCCCCCCTCGCGCAAGGGACAGCATCACACCCAGGGGAGTGCGACTGCGGGGTGCCACCGATGGGCAGATCACGAAAGGAGATCCGCTCAAAGAGCAGCGCGTCTCTGGACTCGGCAATGCGCCGCCGATTGGGGTTCCAGAAGCGCCAGGCCTTGGAGCGGGGAGCCACGCCCACAAACGCGCAGACGCGACCGCGGGGGGAGAACTTGGACCCCTGTTGTTCCGGTGTGAACCAGACGTAGGCAAGGGATCCCCAAACGCACGCGAGCCGGAGATCAGCACGACGTTCGTACCACAGTTGGTACGGGGTGTGTGTGTTTGGGAGGGGGCCGTGAGGGATCCGGTTCCAGACCCATGTCATGTAGGCCATGCCCTCAAAGGCGAACGCTTCCGGCATTCCGCTGTCCACCCACATGGAGCGAACCGCATCCTCCATGGTGCGGTTCCAGCGCTCAGACACGCCGTTCTGCTGGGGCGTGGCGGGGGCAGAGAGGTTGTGAAAAACTCCCACTTCGGCAAAGTACTGGTCTAAGTCTCCCATGAACTCACCGCTCCGGTCAGAGTGAAATTTCTGGAGGGTATGGCCGGACTGACGTTCCGCCATGACAAGCCACGTGCGCACAGCGAGTGCAGCGTCGCTTTTCAAGCGCAGGCTGAAAATCCATCGCATGCGAGTGAAATCGTCCGTGATCGTCAGGACGTACCGCCCTCTGTCATCCAGGAACTCCACGGGGAGAGGTCCCAGTAGATCAAAGTGAACCAACTCTAGGGGTTTCAAAGCCCGTGAGTCGGACAGAGGGTATGTGGCACGGTGCATTATACCTTGGGCGCACAGTAGGCAATCAGTCATAGGCAGCGCCTCAAAGGACGCTACGTCAAGACCGAGCGCGGGTTGTGTGCGAACCAGATGATCGACAACATCTAAGTGGACATGACACAAGCATCTTTGTAGTAGACGCTGGTGCTCAGGCGACAGTGTGTCCAATACAAACACTCGTGCAGCAGGGGATTGAGAGGTGGGGGTGGACGTGAGGCAGTCAGAGACATGGTACAAGTCTCCAACTGCCTTGCCATGGAGCACTACTTCAGCGGTAGTACAAACGGACACGGTGGCATCCTCACCAGTGAATGCGACACTGAGAACCATCCGTGTGCAGGCACGTCCAGACAGTAGGCTGAGTTCTAGATCAGGCACATACAGCACGTTTGAGACGTACAACGGCCCTCACGGTCCATGGAATTGCACCACACCCTCACCCTGGATAGGAGCCTCATGCCCAGCAGCCGTCCGCACAGACCGCACGGAGCCAACAGGACCAAGCACAACAAAATCACGACGGCGACATGTCATGTGATGGGTTGCACCTGAATCCAAGATCCAGGTGGCGTCCGTCACACGCTCTTGCGAAGTGACAGAACAGCTGCCTACAGTGCAGACAAGTGACAGAGGTTGCTCAGCAGAAGACTACTGAGCTACAAAGGCAACACGTGCTTGCGACTCATCAAGCCATGATAGGTCGTTGTGACCTGTGCAAACAACGGCAAAGGCAGCGAACAGGCCAGCATCAGCGCGTGCGACGAACGACTCCACAGAATCAACAGCGCACTGTGCCCCACCGCCACCATCCCGACTGCACACCACGGACTCAACGGACCTAACAATGGGACCCCTTGGCTCAGTCAATGCACTCGCACCTCCTTGAGTGCTGAGTCGGAGGAGCTGACGGAGCTCAGCGATGTTGCGGGCCTACGTCGCGAGCTGTTGCTCCAGAGGTGACAGGTCGTCGACATCACTTGCGGCTGCATCGGCTGCTGATGTGGGTGACGGGTCGGTCGCTGCCGTGGAATGTGCGGAGGCGCGCTCACACTGATCGAACGCCTTTTGTAGGCCTTGTGCAATCTTTGTCCAGTTCTTGGGGAGTTTGCACTCCGTGTAGCGGTGTGCTCCACCGCAGTTGTAGCTCTCCCACTGTCGTCCAGGAGTTTGTTTTGGAATTTCTTGCCCCTTTGCATCCTTGCCGCTCCGCTTGTTGTTCTTTCCCCTCTTCCCCTGTACTGTTGTCGTTGTGCCAGACGCTACTGCAGTTGCTGCTCCAGTTGCTACTGATGGCTGGGATGACTGGCGGGAGAAGGGGGTCATTGTGCGTGTGGCCTGACTTGCTGTGACAGGTGCGGCAAATGCACCATGACGGGCGTCATTTGCTGCTCCAACTCCTGCCAAGTGTAGGAAATGCTCCGTGGCCCATGACAGAAGGAAGCCTCTGTCGGCCATCTCCAGGAGGCTCTTGAGGCTGAAGTTGTCGAACATTTTTGCGTACTTGCGCCCAACACCAACCCGGATGGTGTTGAACACCATGAGTTGGCCCGGCCCATTCTTCCCAAGGGCCCTGTACAGCCGCATCGCTCGCCGCCAGTAGTCGGCCGGGATCTCATGTGCACCCTGTCGTAGTGAGTTGAAGTCGGAGAGGCGCTGTGACGTTGTTGTCATGGTTGCACCTTCGAAGAGGGTGGTTGCCAGCTTCCAAGCACCATGCGGGTCAGCCCCAATGCCGATGCGGGGGTCACCAAGGAAGGGTTCAAATTCGAGGGTGTACTCCTCTGGGACGGCCTTGAGGAGGCCGTAGGCGGCGCGCATGGCAGTCGTCGTCTGTTGGAGGTCTGTAGTCTGATACGGGCTGGTGTAGTACGGGTACACTCCCTCGCTGACAGCCCACATGCGGAACCTCGGCTCCCAGATGGTGTAGCTGTCCTCCTGTCGGTAGGCAGGAGGGTCGGTCTCGAACCACTTTGGGGGCTTTGCCGTCGGCAGAGGTGCCGGGACAGCTTTCTCGACCGACGGTAACAGGGGAGCCTCCCTCAGTCCTAGGCTCATGCGCAGCATCTGGTCCTCAAGGGAAATTGAGTCTGTGATCATCCTGAACGTGGCACTTGTGCCTGCTTTGTCACGCGGTTCTGCATTGTGCGCTGAGCGATTCCGACGCCGTTTTTCCAACTGTGCGAGGCGCACGCGTAGAATGCCTTCCTCGTCACTGGCGTCTGAGTCCGACTCGGGAACGTTGTTGGACGGCTCAGCATCAAACGCTCCTAGAGCTGCATCGACATCGGCTGCGACTGCACTCTCGATTGTCATTTTGCCCTTGCGCACGGCATTTTGGAGTAGCTTTCACTGACACTCCTGCTGCTACTGCTGTTGTTGTTTTTGCTGCTGCTGCTGCTGTGGCTGAACCGTGTCGCGAAATCGTTTGAATAAATCGGCCACCTGCTTGGCCGTATGTTCAGCCTGCTGAGCCTGCTGCTTGCGCAGCTCGCGTAGGCCCCGTGCCAGCGCGCCAGGGCTAGACGGAGATTCGTCTAGCGTCGTGCCTGGGGTGCTGCCAACCACGACGGAGGAGGCACCACCAGCATCCATGGTGGAGCTGGTGCTGCCGACTCCGGCGGGTGTGTGCTTTGGCATGGGACCACGTGGGCGTGAAATGTTGCCTGAGATGCTGACGTTGGGTGTCTGACGCTGTCGATATTTCGGCAGCATTTCCCCCGCCCCAGTGGGCGTGGGATCTTTTTCGAGGCGTATTTAAGCCTGGGAGCTGTTGATGGCCCCCCCCACGCTGCCGAAAAATTTCGGCAGCGTTTCCCCCGCCCCAGTGGGCGTGGGATATGCGTAGAGGCTTGTTTCAACCTAGGAGTCGTCGACGGACCCCCCCACGCTGCCGATTTTTTTGCGGCAGCATTTCCCCCGCTCCAGTGGGTGTGGGCAATCTGGGGAGGCCGTGGGAACGGCTGTGGGTACTTGATCCAACCCCACCCAACCCAGGAACGGAGGGGAGCCCAGCCAGCAGGGGGAGGGGAATACCAAAGGAGCCCCGATAGCAGAATGCCGTCACCCGCTTCTGCTGCTGCTCGCTGTTGCAGCTGTTGTCGGCTACTATTGCCCGCTGATGCACGCCGCCGCCACTACACGTGCTGCTCTCAGTGGCTGGCAATGCCGCTACCGACGCAGCCGCAGCAGCCGGCACCGCGACTGCTACCCACTGCTGCGGGCAGTGGTTGCCACTGCCGTTCACCGTTGCACCTCGCCGCTGCAACAACTGCCGTTCTCCATGGCTGCTGCTGTTGATGCGGCTGCAGCAGCCGACACCGCGGCTGCTGCCCACTGCTACCGCCATTGGTTGCTTTTTGGCCTGCTATTGCGTCTCACCGCTGCTGCAGCTGCCTTCCCGCGAGGCTGCTGCTGTTGCTGCGGCTGCAGCAGCTGTCGCTACAACCGCTGTACGCTGCTGCAGCCGCCGGCAGCTGCTTGTTCTGATGTTGTCAGTCATACACAGTTGTACAGTTGGTTGTGACCACTCGGCCGTGTCCATGCTCGTGCAGATCCTTGAGGCGGACCCAGCTAGAGACGGAGTTCCCTGAGGTGGTGCTCCACCCGCTGGAGGCAGCCTGGCAGCCTACCCAGTGTACCAGAGGGCTCCCACAGCCCACAGACTACGTTTGGAGGTCTTCAGGATTTTCTCGGTGGACAGCCCTGCCAGGCTGATTTACATGTTTGTTTTCTTACACTCTCCGGCTGTTGCCGGACGTAGGCGTGTGACCAGTCGTTGTGTCTGTTTTTTTGTCGTGCATCC